>JAODKM010000105.1:1046900-1061212 GCA_026780845.1 Petrocephalus sullivani | reverse complement strand
CGCCGCAGTCCCGCAACACTGGGGCAGGGTCGCCCTCCCGCCGCAGTCCCGCAACACTGGGGCAGGGTCGCCCTCCCGCCACAGTCCCGCAACACTGGGGCAGGGTCGCCCTCCCGCCGCAGTCCCGCAACACTGGGGCAGGGTCGCCCTCCCGCCGCAGTCCCGCAACACTGGGGCAGGGTCGCCCTCCCACCACAGTGCCACTGCTGCGGGCTGGCCCCAGTCACCATGTCCCCACCTGGTGCACCAGCTCGTGGGAGATGATGTTGGCCACGTTCTTCTTGTTGTGAGACGAGGACTCGCTGGCGTCGTACAGCAGACTGCTCTCCCGGTAGCTGATGAGCCCCCAGTTCTCCATGGCTCCCGCGCCGAAATCCGGTATGGCAATCATATCTGTCAAGGGGGGAAGGGGGGGGGGGTTAAGGTTTGTAGGTCACTGCCCCCCACCCCCATTTTAGGTAACTTTACATCAACTGCACCTTCATAATGCATTGGAAAGACATTCAAACATTCAGTGCACCTTCATAATGCATTCATAGAACATTCATAAGCAGTATGTAAGTATCCCTTAACACCCTAACATACCTTAGCACCTTTAACATACATTGTTAACAAATATCATAAGATAATAACAAACATGTGCTAAGGTATGTTAGGGTGTTATGGGATACTTACATACTGTTCTATGAATGCATTATAAATGTGCAGTTAATGTAAAGCGCTAAGTTTTTTTTTAACAGCCCTTTTCCACTCGTCCACATTTCCTGCACTCAAATTCTAATTCATATTCAGCAGGAGCATTTTCCCAATCATAGAGCTTTGTGCAGCACCAGTCCAGGCACGTAGCGTACCGTGAAACACCAAAATGGCAGCCCGTAAAATTACCTAATTTCGGGAGGGAGTACGTCATGTTGAAATAGGACTCAAAGTAGTCGAAGATGATCTTGGTCACGTTGGCGGCGTATACGGCGGTGTGGATCTGCGTTGGCTGTGCGTAAACACGTAACTGCGCCAAATGGAGAGTTTGAACAGGATGAACAAGAACAGGAGAAACAGTATGCAAAGGGTTAAAACAGCACGTACAGTAAACTGTAAAACCAGTACACCAGTATATCAGTATGGGAAAAACACAGCATAAATAGCGTGTAAACATTATGTATAATACACAATTAAAGCAGAGGTGTCCACTTAGATGGCTTTGCTGGCATGGCAAGTGCTATAATACTTCAATAATCCATTATGTATTCTCAATTGTTCTATTTGAATACCTGACTATCATTTATATTGGCATTTTTATCTCTAACCTGTACTGAATTTTCCGAGTTTAACAAGTTTTTCCGTAACTTTTTTATGTTTTACATAAGAAAATATCTCAGACCAATCCAACTGCGTTCCAATGTACTGGGTGCCCCTGTCTGCGTAGTGTCGTAGTGAGCCTGAAAATTCACAAGAGGGGAGGCTGGAGCTCGTTCACTATGGATCTTCCGAATGAGAAGCTAAGCCGCCCTCCAGAAACGTGGGAGGACATCATATGACAGCGTATCACGTGACCCAGATTTACAGGAAGCTGATCAATAAAAACAATAACAATAATAATAATTAATTATAATAAATAAAATACTAATAACAAATTATTATTATTATTATTTAGTAATGAGTGAAGAGAGAAGGTTGGATTAACATCTGTTTGCTTTTTCTTACTTAGTGAAGCTATTCATTGACTATATTTTACAGACAAGGGATTTAAAGAATAATATTAGAAAGGTTAAATTATAAGCTTTTAATAAACTTTTGGCTGATATTCCATTACTGATTTTCATTGCTAAGATATATAATTCTAATTAAAAAATGCATGTATACTAAGGTATTTATCATGGCAGCACATTATGTTTGTTCCACTGTAATTGTTTTTTACTTCCCCAGTGTGGTGTTTTAACGCTTTCATTTGCCATTGTGGTGAAGGATGGGGCCAATGTACACACACTCTAATATGGCTACATTTTCTAAAACAAGCACCAATAAATGCACGCTGCATAAATTGCCCTGAGACACGGCCGCATCTGTCTGCTAGAGAAAGCAGCTCTGCTCTCACGGATCTGAAATCTGCGTAGATGTATCGGTGTGTCCAGTAACGGAATGGCTGGAGAGTTGCTCTTACAGGTATTCCCCGCAACGAGGTCATTTCCACACAGGTGAACTGGTGCAGGGCAAAGCAAACCAGATACGTGCTCATGGGGACTGAGGTTTCGAAAGATGTCCTCTTCCTGTTACCAGACAGGATCTCGATTTTCTGAAAGCAAAATTATAGTGTCAGTCTTTCCAGTAGCAGGTTGGTAGTACAGTGCCATTAAGTCTTTGTCTTTGGCCACTACAGTGTCAACAAGGCCTCTGTTGGACCTCTCATACCAAAATCCAGGTATGGTAATAAAGTTAGGTCTTACTGATAGAGTATAGTACATGCATACACATAGTGCATACGCATACTGATAGAGTATAGTACATGCATACACATAGTACATACGCATACTGATAGAGTATAGTACATGCATACACATAGTACATACGCATACTGATAGAGTATAGTACATACATATAGTACATACACATACTGATAGAGTATAGTACATGCATACACATAGTACATACACATACTGATAGAGTATAGTACATACATATAGTACATACACATACTGATAGAGTATAGTACATATAGTATAGTACATAGTACTCATTTTACCTCCACTGGCATGTTGGAGAGGGCGCTGTAGGAACCATCATGGGTTATGGAGATCTTATAGGTGGCCTTCTTATTGGGTTCATCGAAACATGGAAACGTTTTACGGGCGTCGGTGGGCTCATGGTCAGTGGCAGCGATTTTTCTGGGAATTAAGGACATTCAGGGTGAATGAGAGAAGGCACAGCCAAATGGGTCGTTTGAGCTCTGCCCTTACCACACACAGCAAAGTTTCAAAAGCTCAACCTCGTCATTAGATGGACAGTTTACCTTGGCACCTATCACGGTGCTATTAGAGCAATACCTTTAACTATGCCATCATCAATCTCAAATTTTACAAGTGAGTGAAATGAGATAAAAGGAATGCTTTATGGTCCTCCCTTGGCAGCTGTCTAGGTACCTGAGGAGAATAGCTTGTGAGGGTTGACATGCTTCTGCAGATGTTACAGATGTTGAGAACATTTTGTTTTTAAGCATCAAAGCATTCTGCCAGTGTCTGTCTTTACAATCAGTCCCTTTCAATTCATCAGCTCTGTCCTTCAATCCAGCAAGGGAATAGAAAGTGACTGGTCCCCAAATATTCTGTAACCTCTCATCCTGTCTAGTACGCACCCCAGTCAGGCACCCTATAGGCTCCAGATCTCCTGTGACCCTGACCAAGAAGAGTCGCTGAAAGATGGATGGATTTTCTGTAACATCAAAGAGTGTATTATAGACTGAAATTTTCTGTTACAGAATTCCATCATACACCATCTCTGATCTAATAAAAACAGGCTAATTCATAACCACTCAGACTGTACACCCAGAACAATCAGGCATTCTACTTCTGATTCTGTACTTCAAGCCACCATGGGCAAAAGTATAGATAACCGAGAGAAAGTTACGTGAACATCACCTCTTGGTTTCAGGCTGCCTGCTTATTTATGCTGGCCGAGTTCAGATTCCCCCGCACTGCCTCATGACTTTCCACCCACTTATTACGCCAGCTCAGCATTTAGGCTCATATCCACTCGCCGAAACACCCACAGCATCCCATTCGGGGGAGACATTAACCAGCCTCCCCGGTTCACTAGAAGCCACGTGGGTGACATTCTATTATGCATTCGCACAGATAAACAAGCGCGGGAGATCACTTACTTTGTAGTCCCGTTCTCCTGGTAGGTGGTGCTATAAAAACCCACAAGAGAGTTGTTGAGCCAGCCGTGGAATTCCAGTGTCAGCACGTAGTACTCATTGGGGCCTGTAGGTGGCAGCACCTCTGTGGCCTCAAGCACTGCGAATTCCTGGGGTTTGTACTCAAAGCATCTCTTAAGGGGCACCTCCCGTAGCCTCTGGCCAGTTTTCCTCTGCAACCTTGGGAGGACGCTGATGAACGTCTCCCTGATATGTAACCACAAGTACCGGGTGGCCTTGGAAACTATCACCAAGATGGATACATTTCCTCTGTAGACGTCGGCGTCCAGATCGGGCTCTATGTGGAGATCGTAATGGATGGGTGTGAGGTACTCGGGCAGCCTGAAGTCCTTCCAGTCTCCGCCGCCGTCTGGGGAGGCCTTGCAGGGTCCTCGCTCGGAAGCCCCGGGTGCCCAGCTTGCAGAACTCTCCCTTGCGTCGGTAGGACCGGCTCGCGAGAGGCCCAGGCCCAGGCCCAGCACAGCAGCGCCTGCCAGCGCCGTGCAGATCACTGCCACATGCTTGCCTCTGATGCAGGACCTCCTGCTCTTCTCCTCGAGTTCCATGCTCTCCATCATGACGACATCGACAAGCAGGATGACGCCACTCTCAGAAGGATCGCAAGATCTACAAGGGCGCTGGATTGCAGGGGAAGAGCAAGGGCAGTGAGAACCCCCAACGCAGCAACGAGATAAAATGGAGAACTCACTCTCCCCAACCCTCAGCCCCTCTTCCGCTAATTTTTTCCAGGAATTGACAGATCCTTTGCCCTCCCTTCAGTAGTAGGCGGAGAGACTGAGAATTTGTGGGTTGAGTCATACACCCCTCTCTGAATGCCCTTATTGGATTTCACATAAAATAGTGCTGCGTTAATCTGCAGTGGAAGTCAACCCGGCACCCCAGCCAACTTGGACAGTCCCTAATACTAATACCTTATGCTGTGTTATTGTTAGACACCGAAGGCAGCTGCGAAAGGGGTCTCACTGTGACGTAAATGCCGCTTGCAGGCTTGGGAACTGCAAGCGGATCCTTTCCTGTCTCGTCTGTGAAACAATTTAAACAAACAGCAGGTAAGAGGGTCTTGTATTTTCAAGCAGTCCCATGAGGCACCATTTTCAATTTTAATGTAATGGTACGGAAGGATCCTAACTACGTACCTAATTCTCTCCACTCGCTTTGCTGTGTGGTTCCATCAGTCTTATGCTCTTTACGAGAATTGTATAATAATGTATAAAAATAAATGTGCTTTATTTTACCACAGATTACATCCATGTTCTACTTACTTGTGGTTTATTATTTGTGAATTATTGATAATTACTGGTCAACTTTGACCTGTTGATGTTATGTTTCATGGCTTCAAAAAATAATTTTACATCGTAACTGTCGTGGCCTGGGGAAAATGTAATTGTTTTCAACACATCACATGTAACACCCCCCCCCCCCCCCCAAAGAAAAAAAAATAAAGTAATAATTTTCAGCACTGTAGAATAAAACAGCACAATAAAACAAAGCATAGCAAATTTTGGGCTGATATAGCAAGAAAAGAGAAATGCTGAGGACAATAGGGGTTTGTGGCGGGGAGAAACTCCAAAGCAGGGGAGTGGCAGTTTCTCTGCCAAGTGTGTGTGTGTGTGTGTGTGTGTGTGTGCGCGCGCGTTTGTGCTGCATCGGGGTAGATTGATACAATATGTCTGCAGTTGGGGGAGAGCAAGGGGTGCTCAGGCATATTAAACACACAATGTGAAAGCCCAGCCCTGAACCTGAGGGCCGAACCCCCCCAGAAAAAAAGCATGCTTTCGCTTTCATTGGAAATAGGTCACGCCCTAGTGGGGACTCAGCTAACGAGGCGCGTCCGTGTGTGTGTGCGTTATGGACCTGTGAAAAGCACCACTACTGGTTGGGACCAGCGGGCAACATACCTTCGCAAATTCCCTGCCTCCTGAAATGAAAACCTTACGAAAAAGAAAAAAGTACAACGAGAAAATTCCAGTCCTCATGCCCATATATGGCATTCTTCATCCTGACCAAGACGCCAATTCCGGCCCGAGGGTCACGGGATACCCTAGACCTCACGGGCCCGTCTGTGTCCACGAAGCCACAGAGTCCCCCTTCAAAGATAACGGAGAGTCCGCGTTTCCGCCCGGCCTCTGCCGACTCGCTCCTCAGCTGGCCGTGCAAGCCAGGCTTCTCACATTGATCTCTCCGGCTGGCTCCACACGACACAGTAATCTGAGCTGAATTGTTTTTGGCTCAAGATACCTTTCGTTTTTTCCTCTGATTCACACAGTCTACAGCCGGGATTTATTTTCATTGTGCCCATATTTTTGTTTTCTAAGCTGCGTTTACAAATTCCCAGCTGATCACTTAACTGTTCTAAATGAATGGATCTTTTTACTATAAACATTAATAAAACTGGATATGTACGGCCTTCTTGTAAAGCTGAAAATACTTTTAAAACCATCCTGTGGGTAGTTTTCTCCACTGTCTCCATTGCCAAGTGTGACTGTAATGATGTCACTGGGACTGACAGATTAGCTACGGGCCAATCAGTGCTCGGCTGTTTGCACTGTGGATGGCTAGGGTCACGCACACACGCACACCCTGTCTTTATGGGGACTCGCCATTCATTCCTATGGGCATTACCCTAATTTCAGCTATGACACCCTTAACCCCTACCCAGCACTAACCTTAACTATAAGTACCCAAACAAAATACAAGACTTTTGGCATTTTTACTTTTTTATTGCAGTCACAGATTTCTATAAAAATTAGGTTGTCCTTGTGAAGACCAAAAAATGTCCCCACAAGGTAAAAAGTAACAGGTTTTTATCACATTGTGGGGACAGTGGCTCCCCACACTGTAATAATTATAAATCCACACTCACCCACGCACAGGCGTGCTCACACACACACACACACACACATGCAGAGTCCATGCATTCATACCATTGTGGGGCCTCTCCATTCATTTCTATGGGCATAACCCAGCTATGACATCATTAACCCCTACCCAGCCCAAAGCTTAGCCATAAGTAACCAAACAAAATACAAGATATCTTTAGAAGATTGAGTTTCCCCTTGTGGGGACTAAAATAACATGATTTTATCACATTGTGAGGTTATTTGGTCCCTCAAGTGTAATACTGTATATACATAATCCACACATGCCCACACCATACATGCACGCACACACACAGCCACATACACACACACCCACACATACATGCACACACACACACACACACACACACACACACGCACACACACACACATGGACGTACACACACACCCACATACACACACACACATATGCACACAGACACACACACATGCACGCACACACACACACACACACACACCATAAGCAGTAATGGCTGAAAGGATGGATGTTAATAAAACTCATTTAAATAAAAACTAATTAAATTGTTTTTCTCCTTTGGTTTAATGTGATGTTTTTTATAAAGTGCTAAATGAAAAACATTTCAACAAAAATATATTGAAAACTACAAAACTCTCCCCAGGCCACGATAGTCATGACATAAAATATTTTCTGGAACCATGAAACATAAAAAAAAATGAAAACGCAATGGCATAAATAAAGAAATGTGTCACATAAACCCTGCCTGTCATGCCTCTACTCAATGGCCAAGCAAATTATTGTGGAAAGCCAAGGGAGATCATATAAGTGGGCATTTTAAATGTATTAAAAGTGAAGTAAAAGAAAACAAAAAGCTTTACAGATTCCACATGAGCTCAAGGAGGAGCTGCTTAAAAATACACATGATAATATTAATGCACACAGCTTGTTCCCTTCTGACAGGTAGAGGCTGGCCTGCCTAATCGCAGGCTGGCTCCATGCTCCACGCTGCCATCTGCTGGACAGTCACTAGCTAATTACACTAGCCGTCAGTTCCAGCGCGACCTGCGGCTAAGTACATGCTGACAAGAGCATGACGGTAATTTGTAGGCACTTCTTAAGGTGACAGGACAGCTGGGGACACCTTCCTGGGTTGGGCAGAAAGAGCCACAGTGTCACTGTCTTTTTAATTATGTCCTTCTCGAATTATGTGATCACTTTCTGATCACTCCAAACCACAACCACAAACATAAGCGCATCAGTTTAAATAACCATGAATACTGTGTATACGCTTCCTGCTGTTAATAAACCAGGGACTAGTAAATTATGTTATCTTTAGGTCAATGTCAGCTGCTATAATTTTTTTTTTCATTGGTTATATTATTATATCTTATTAGTTTTTTTTATTCTTATTTTATTCTTATTTTATTTTACTCTAGTGTTATTTCATCTTTAAATAACTTTTACTAAATCTTTCATCAGGAGTATTGTAAAGAAAGAGAATTTCCCCACGGGGATTAATAAAGTAAATTCTGATTCTGATTCTGATTCTGATTCTGAATCACTCCTTCAAAATTTGCATCTGAGAAGGAGTAAAACTGTAAGTCACAGTGCATAAAATTACATGTGATGCAAGAATATCAGCATATTTCTAGGTTAACCCCCTGACACCTATCAGGTAGGGGGGACTGACATATATGTCCTATCCTATTTTGTCTTGGCCTGCTGGTTGTGCAAGCAAGACCTTTAACACCGAAAAGGGACACCCTTTCTGAACGAAAGGCCAGCTCGTTCCCCTAACACGCTATCACTTAGATCTCCTCACCTGCAGAGTTCCTCGCTTTTATTATTTACATTTCTACAGTCGATCCAAAAAAAAAAAGAAACTCTACAATGTCCACCCAGGGAAAGGAAGATTACAGTCAGCCACAATCAAACTTACAGACTTCTGGTAAATCCTGAAAAGCTCCTTATACTGATTCAGTATTACTTTAACTTTAAAAGACTTCCCAGCTCTGATTATAAGATTAGCTTTACACATACAAAATACAATCTATTATACAAAATGCAAACTATTATAGCAAGCAATATTGGTGTTTTCATCCACTTTTTGATTACCATTTCTGTATGTTTTTTATACAGAAAATGTTGTATGTGGTGCTGCATTGTTTTCTATTTGTGTGGTTGTATAAGGCACAGTCGGTAATCACAATTTCTTCCCAAATAATAAAGGTGTTCTGGTGTTTGATTCATTTTATTCTTTACCAGTTTTCTTTATAAAATCAAAAATGCTTTTGGACTGTTTTCACCACGAACCGCCATCCTCTGTGGGCATAAAAAAAAAACGAAATATGTGATTCATTGTAATTTCTGCAGAGTTGGAGTCTGCCGGTGGACTATGTTTCAGCACACAGATTCGGGAGAGGGTTCAAAGTCAAGGAGATATTAAATCATCACCCGTAAATTTTATTGGGTTGCGGTGGCAGCAGGTTTCGCCAGCAATGAAATGAAGCAACCGATGCTGCGGCTGAGCTGAAATCCCAAAGGCTCATCGCCTATTCCGACCTCCAGTAATCTGTTAACCTGAACTACTTCAGCGCAACTGAACTGTGTAAACTATTAGCGTGTGTGTTAGTCAACAATGTGACTTTGCCAAGCAAATAAAGCCTGTGGCAGGACTAGCAGGTGACTGGCTGCTTTGAGCCAACAGCTGGGCTCTATTCTGTGCCCTAGCATTACCTCTGTTGACCTTAGTTTGAGCAGATGAAACAGAAAGGCCAATGCAGGTAAAGATGTGGGCGGAGCTTACTTTAAAGATCCAAAACCCAAGCCAGGCTGTGCTGGTCTCATCTTCAGTGGGATCCCATGATCTCCCTTTTAGATTTGCATGATAATTACAATATTTTTCTGTTAGAAGGAAATATATATATATATATGCAAAAATATAAATATATATATATGCAAAAATATAAATATATATATTACACAAAGCTTAGCAAGGGAGGAATTCAGACTTGGAATGCAGCCCGTCAGTGGAGAGGGCACACACGTCACCTGCATACCTGAGAAGGCCCAACTGCACCTGTATTTTCCTGCATCAGCTGATGAAATTCACTGCCGTAATAGAATTCGTTATTACATCCTCCATTTGTGCGCCGTAGGAGAGAACCCCAGACAGTAGGAGTGGAGTATAGTTATAAAGGAAAATCTATATCCGGTGGTAAGAGTCACATATTGTCCGGGAGTTAAGTAAGAAAGAGCGTCTACAGCCAGCGCTTTGTTTATTCTTTTGCAGAGTGACACATCTCAGTACCTAAAGTAAGTAAATATTGTGTGATATCGTTCATAAAAAGATTACTATGCTTGAAATACGAAGACAGCGTGTAATCTTCTCTTTACTGAAATATACACACAGAGATAGTGGCAAAAGCCACATTGAAACAAACAAAATATCTGAGCACATAAAGCATTTAGAACAGGGGTAGGGAACCTGATCCATGGAGAGCCGGTACGGGTTTTTGGGATGACCTCTCAATCAGCCAATAATAAAGCATTGGTTGTCAGTTCCTGTCCTGGGGACCCAGTCTTATTGGCTGATTCTGTGACTGTGCACTTAACTGGCTGGTTTAAACAAAATCCTGATCTGGATTTTTACTTTCTGGATCTGAAATTTACACTACTGGTTACTACTACCACTACAAAACAGACAAATACTATCTGTTACAGTGGCCAAAATACTAAATTATGTTAAAAAGAACCTTTAAGATCACACAATGGTTAGAAAAAGCCAGAAAAAGTTAGGAATCAGCCAACCACGGCCTCTTCTCTGTTCACAGCAGCCGGGGACCGATAAAACTGGTGCAATTTCCAGAAAGTGCGATCTGCAGCATCGACAGCATTCCCAAGTCTCTGCCAGCAACATCATGTTTCAGGTGCTGCAGTTTTTTTGCAAATGCAAACCTCCTCTTTCAGTCACGCACAGGCCCCAACAGCCCCTCGGACCTTCTTCGACAGAGGTTTTTGGTTGAGCATTACAATCGATTTCACAATATCATTTCTCAGCCATTGTTTATACAGTTTTTTTTTTTTAAATTGTGGGAAAAAGTAAAATGCGTCTGGCTTGTAGAGACCTGAGTGCTGCAGACGGCTCGAATGGTTTTTACAGCAAGTCCCTGGCAGGAATCTTGCCGGTCATCCATGATGATCCGTCCCAAAATACAAGCCAGAGACCCTTTGATGATCCACATAGCGGGCATTGTGACACACCCATCCATAAGGCCTGACACTGGAGCTCAGCTGGCCAGTGAGCGCAGGGAAGCACCACCAAGGCCTAGTCTGCAAAAATCTCAGGGCATACTCACACTTTGCCCGGTTGCCCTTTACTGTGCCCATGCACGATTGCCCCTCACCCGCCCATCTGTGCTCACATTGCACTTAACTACCCTGGCCCGAGCGCACTTTCACCATCACCATGCGACAGGACAGCAGAATGGAATTCACGATTAATGTCTTTGCCTTGTGGATAATTTGGAGTCATTTTCATCGCGATGACAAGCACAGATTTATCAAGTATATAATGCAGCTATTTTTATTTATTTGTGCTGCACCAATATTTCACCAAATATCCCAGAGTTTGTGCAGACTGTATGGTATAATTAATTTATTAATCGTGCTATTTATTTACTTACGTATCTATTTGTTTAAGTTTTTCTCTAATTATTTAATTTGTATTAATGTTACATAAAAATTCATGCCCCTTTGTAACATCACCAATCTTCCACACCCCTTTTGCCACGCCCCCTATTCCGTTATGGCTCCGCCCCTACGTCTAGTATTCTCTCTGCGGTATGGCTCTGCACTCAAAGAGGAGACTACAGCGTATGGCGCAATGTGTGCAGAAGGTCAGTGACTGCCATCTCCCCCTGCTTGTTCTCCCGCACTCATCAATGGTGAGGAACAGGGCTAAGAAAATAATGTCTGACTCCTTCCACCCCGGTCATTTCATCTTCCAGCATCTCCCGAAGAGTTTGAGCTGGAGCAAAAGGACCAATCACCGCCTGGACAGCTTCTTCCCTCTGGACATTGCCTTCCTAAATAAGCACCCAAGAGAAGTACACTCAAACTTCTAACCCACTGTCTGGGGGTCCCTGGGGCCCGTGCTGGGAAACACTGTTCTAACCTATAACTTCTAAGCTTATATCAACATATATTTATTATCATATGTCTATTATCCATTGCATTTATGATGCTCAATCATTATTAATACTCATATCCTTATTTTATTTTTATTGGATTTGTTTTGTACTTTTGTCTTATTTCATGATTTTTGCACACTTCGTGCATCAAGACATGATTTTATCACTTTATCACTTAATACAATGTCTTTATCACTTAATTTTCTTTATGGTACATATGTGTCTCATAAACCTGCATTTGATATTCTAGACTGCAATCGATTACTTAATTATAAAATACTGGCACACAAATAATGTTTTCCTGCCAAAGCTAAGAGCTTATTTTATCAGGTGATGAAATGTTGAATATGGGCTTGCAAAGTTACATTCAAAATAATTGGAGAGAAGTCTGAAGTCCAGACAGTGTCTGATGATTCAGTGATAATTGAGGTCAATCGTACGAAATCATGCCACCTCGTACCCTGGATCCAAACAGACTTTAATTGGCTGCCCACACCGGGCCAGAGCGCCCTCTATAGAGCCTAGCTGCGAATTACATGTCACCATTAATTAATCTGTGACGCCCATCTTTTGATGAGAATATTTTTGCAATAGGTTTTCAACAGTAAAACACTTTATGTTTGTCTTGATCTTGCGCCTGTACTTCGGGAAAATATAATTAGACTTGTTAGATGACACCTTTATTCAAGTTCACAGCTATTTATACAGCAGGATATTTCACCAGAAGGTTGAGAATCTCTCCCAAAGGAGCCACTGCACAGCTTTGTTTGGGTCTTGAACACTGACATTGTATGTCCGGCATGCAATTAGCTGCAGTTCACGCTGGAACACACTAAGCCAATGCGATAGTTATCGATCGCACAATAGGTGGCACAGTGGCCAAGGATCCCGACGTTAATTAAAAGGGCCAGCGCACATTCAACAGCGGGAACTTCTAAAAGCTCATGCACACAACATTTAAGCTGCACAAACTAAGAATGCACGTTAAAATGGTAACAATAACCTAAGTATCCTTATTAGTGCATTTAATACTATGCTAATGAGCATCTTGATGTGGAATCAATTACTGTATTTATTAGAAGGCTTTCACGTGCAAAGGGGACTATATTCATAAATAATGGATCTGTTCTTTAAGCATTATTTGACTCTGAAGTTTAACAAGCATATGCTTTAAATTAACACTTTTAATGACGGAGTAGGACTATTATCCATTGCATATGGAGTGATGGTGGTGTCGGCGTTAGGACCTGGATGCGGCTCCTTGGTGGAGAGGGCGTGTGCCGGCTGGAGGTGGAAGGAGGCATATAGACGGACATCCAGGAGGAAGCTGCAAAGGGGGCTTGGCAGCGGCGAGAGCGATGCGAGAGAGAGGGCATAGCTGAGGCCGAGAGACAGAGAGATCGCGAAAGCCGCTCGCAAACGCAGCACGTCCCATAGCCGCATCTTTCTGAGTCCGAGTAAACCGGAAGGCGCCGGGGTGAACATGTCAGTTCAGGCTTTGCAAGAATACGAATTTGAAAGGCAGTTCAACGAGGATGAAGCCATTCGATGGATGCAAGAAAACTGGTACGTTTTTTTTTTTGCTGTGGCTTTTAAATGAAAAAGTCCAGGATAGAAATTTGACTGATGTCGATCTGTATCACGGATCATGCAATAAAGTCCTCGCGCTGTGCCACGCGCGGTATTCGCGTGAATATAACGCTGCGCGCGCCGTGGACGTCCGTATAGGGGGAAATATTTAATATAGACATTTTAATGGATATGCAGGTAGTTTGCGCTGGTGCATCTTCAGATGAGCGTGCTGGCCCGATTTCCCCAGATCAGGCGTTTTTGATGTGACATTCAGAGATTTTCTTGTGTGTGTCTCTGTACAGGAGAATCCATGTATATTTTAAGCATCGCAGCTGTAATCAGATTCCGAGTATTCAACGCGATGCTGTGCGGTTATCCGTCTCCTTCAATGACATGGGGGAATTTCATCCTCCCAGATGCCTGCCCCGCTCTGGCCCGGCCCGGCCCCTACGACAGCCAGTATGAATGAAGCCGAACGATCGCAGGCCCGCTGCAGGGATGCAATCCCCAGAATTAAACCAGCGCACCTTTATCCACGTCTTAAGGCTAAACAGGAGGCGAGGTTAACGGGGCAGGCGTTTTTATTGTCGGTTATTCCCCCTGATCGGGATTCGGCTGCATTTCTAGATGCATTTACTGTCAGCCGCGAGCGCCGGGTTTCTTAATTCGTTAAACGAGATATTTCCGCTGCCACTTCGCAGCATCCCCCAGTGCCACCGACGTCTCCGTTTTCTTATGCATAACGCAAAAAAAAAAAAAAAAAAAAATATATATATAGATAT
>JAODKM010000105.1:1033399-1046800 GCA_026780845.1 Petrocephalus sullivani | reverse complement strand
AAAAAAAAAAAAAAAAAAAAAAAAAAAATATATATATATATATATATATATATATGTATTTAATATATATTTAAGCGCAAGTATGTCAGCATAAGGCTGTCTATTCGGTGCACTGCCTTGGTTTGGTTCCGCAAAGTACACCGTGCAGCAGCCAGCCGGCATCGGGCTAAGAGAAAGACCGGTATACGGAGCGCCAATCACGCCCTGCCCGCTTGCGCTCATCCCCACGTTACAAAACATTACAAAAGGCGGATGTGTTACGACCGATGCCGACCCGTTAACTTCAGCAGGGCTACAGTTCGCTGCAGATGTTACAAAACACCACTGAATCATGTTAATTAACATTGATAATATTACCTGGCTGGCTGCAGCAGCATAGGATATATTAGCTGTCTGGCAGTATAAATAATGCACTTAATTGCACACCTTGTACAAAATTATTTAAAAGGTGTACTCAGTATTTTCCGTAAGCAGTATTACAGACACGCATTAATCTCACTCTAACTTGTAATTGTGATTTAGTAGTACCTATGCGTTTAAAACTCTTAGCCAGCTTTTAGTTCGATATTACACTGAAGGTCGTTTTGTAAATCTATAATAACCCAGTTTAAGAGGGTGTATTTGTCTATTGCATAGTTATATCGCACGTGCGTGGTGCACTTTATAAGAATATTATCATGTGTCGTTATTTGGCATAGCAGCATGTTTATGGTATGCAATATAAACTTGATCGTTCACTTTAAGGGAACGTATTTAATTGTCGTTGTACTTATCAGTTGAACAATATAAATGTAGCACATTAGTTACGGTCCAAAAAATGTAGGCGAAAACGCAGCGGCGCCGTTCGAAATAGTTGTAGCGCGTGCAGACCAAGCAGCCGTGATGTCTAGCCGGTGGCCAATCAGGGTCGTCTTCTGATGTCTGCTGACTGCGTTTTGACCAATCACGCTGCAGATCCTCTGTGCCGACCCATTCGAGAAGTGCTTGCATCACGTAAACCTGTAACAGCCTCAAATACCACCGAGGGGGGAGCAAAGCCTGTTTTATTATTATTATTTTTTGTAATAATTCGGTGCTTGTTTCGGTTTATTAAATGAACGTCTAAATGATGATTAGATGTTGGCAATAGATGATGATTCACCTAAAAATAACCTGGTTGGTTTCCCTTTCAAGACAATAACTGATCACTTAATACACTGTGTTCTTGTATTTGCATATATGTTTTATGTAAAATAAATGTGTGAGTTAGTTAAGGAAATTGGATTGTAGCCCAGCAATAGGGCCCATTGACTAAATATCGCATTACCCTTAACGAGATACTCACTGATACCGTTACCTTAGCTCCCCTCTGTCAGTGTCAGAGTCCATTACCATCAAACCAAAATGAGATGATGCTCCGTGTAGTACATCCTAGTCTACTGGACATATGTTTTCATAACAGTGGCCAGTAAAGCCATGCGCCCTGGGCAATGGCTGATTTGCTCTTGCCAAGAGGGTGACAGAGCTTAGTAGTGGAGGGGACTGTATTGTGCCCCAGCTCGAAAGGCTGACCATCAACTGGACAGCAATCTGTACTGTCTCAGAATGCTACAGTTGCCATATGCTAATTGTTTAATTGGTTGCTGTTGTCAGAAGTATCAAACAAATTTTCCATAAGGCTCATGCAAAGAAATTCTCCCATTTCTACCTGTAAATAAGTCCATTCATTCAGCCATCCTTTTCCTGTAATTATTTTTCTAGTAGGGTCATCTACAGTTCCTTCCAGGGAGCATAGGGCATAAAGTAGGAGATACCCAGGACAGGATGTCAGTCCACTTGAAGGCACGGACTCACACACAACTAATTTGAAGATTCAACTAATGAGTTCAACGAATTGCCTCTTTTTGGATTGTGTAATCACAGGGAGCATAAACAGATTCTGCACACCCAGGACCAGAGACAGGATCTGAACCAGAAGTCACTCCTGGGGGTATAAGCTAACCATGCTACCCTATAAGATAAAATACTGCTTATTGTAGTGGTATGAGTGAAACAAGTTAGCCTAGCATGTGCTAAAGCCTCCCGACAAGCAAATTTGTTAACTAGATGGAAACATCTAGAATTTTGATGGCCATCCTCTAGCTAAGGGAGGCTTGTTGTGACACTTGGTTTTTAGTGTGATTTAAAATGTATTTTTTATTTGGATGGTGTTCTGTCACCCTGACGGACTTAGTCGCAGTCAGAGTAGCTTGGGGTGAGCACAGACCAGTAAGCTTAGAGCGCAGTCAGCAGAAAGGATGTGCATTACACAGCCGCTGCGTTACGGATGGCCAAATGCCGGACTCTCCTTCCCAAACAAATGAACAGCAACTGCCAACAAACAAGGACATCGTGATAATTAACTCTGCTACAAGCAAAGGTTTTGTAAGCATGTTACTTACATGTTACCGTGATACCTTGGCGATATCGACAGAGCATGCTGGTCATCCGTCCAGCCGCTGTCTGAGAGCTGGCAACCGGCTTGTGCCCTCCTGTTATTTTGTCTGCATTGTAATTTGTACCTGTGATTGGAAGGTCGCTGGTTCAACCCCAGCCTCGGCATGTCTGTGGCACCTTGAGCAAGGCCCTTAACCCCCCTGGGCACTGCATGAGGTGGCTGCCCTTCACTGCCAAGCTTGCTCTCATGACAGAGCAAGGTTGGGGGAGGCAAGAAGAGAATTTCCCCATGGGGATCAATTATTATTTTGACGAAGTGAGTGTCTTCGAGGACCACTGGAAGCATAGATGCGAGTGTGTCAGAGACAGAGAGGCAGGGCATGGAGAACCCCGAAAGCTAGGAAACGGGCCGTAATATTTATAAACCAATACATTTCTGTGGAAATGTGCTAAAGGAACTCAAAGGCACACCCAAGTCCGCTATAAAGATGACATGTTGAGGCATGTCACCTTTGACTTTTTTTTTTAAGCCTTCCATTCAGAGGGAAGGTCAGAGGTCACTAGTTTATTCCCGCCACAGGGAGGCATGTGGGTAGAGGATGATAAGTGGGAATTATAAAAATGCGAGAGACCTATCTGGCTCAGAGAGGATGTATTAACTTCATGACAGGGGTTTAAGCCACACTTGGGCGGCCGTGTGACTCAGCTCTTCGGGGACTGGGTTGTCCAGCCAGTACAAGGCAACAAAAACAGGATACACACAGAGTGCTTTTGCGTGAAAAATAGAAATAAATGCATTGTCATTTTCTCTCCTGCTGGCACGCCCAGATTCTTACCAGGGGGTAATATTGGATTGCTTAGACTTTGAACCTTCAGTGTGATTTTTTTTTTCTCAAAATTGCCATAATGCCATTTTTTTTCCCTTAGTGCAGGAGTAAATTTGACAAATGACTCTCTACTCAATAGCTAGCTTCTTCCCAGGCCCTTTAAACAATCCAAGGTAGCATTTTCTTTTGTTTTTTCTTTTTTTTCCCTTTTAGATTGTGCAACCACCGTAAGCATCTCACATGGGGATATGTCCCAACATTACAGTCGACAGTTCGCCTTTAAACCGGTCTCGGAGATGCACCGTGCCTGTGTCCTACTTCGCCTTCCCTGTAGTAGACGTGTCTTCAGAGGACATAGTGAAAAATGATGTAATGGCCCATACCTCCGAGACGAGGGAGCCAGGCAGCTGAATACTAATGCAGCCATGTGATTCGTCGCCCAATATCTGAACTCAAAACCCATTTGCATCCAACTCTTGCCATCTAATTGGTGCAGGGCTGCTTAGGCTCAGTGTTCAGACTGTTATAACAGCTTTCAACACATTTCGGGGTTTTTTGTGACGACTTGTAATTAACACAAGGTTGAATGCAGCCAAGGTTAATTAGCAGCAGGCTTTGTGTGTCGTAGTGTAGGAGGATCCGAAGAAGCTGCCACTGTTATTCACGAGCAAGAATTGCCGTTTTTAATGTGGGAGCAGCACAGCGCCATTTCAGAATGAGCAGCCTTTTACGGACTGACTGGGCTGCCGCTTTGGCCCTTCTCGTCTGTGGCGGGCAGCTGAGCGGAGGTGCGGCGGCATGATAGGCCATTTGGGGCTAGAGCGTGGAAGCTATTCAGTGAACCCCCCCCCCCCCCGTCGTCGTTCCTTCATGCATTCCAGCACCTGTGTGTCACCCTGGGCGGAGGCTCCATTACTGTACCTTCTCACAGAGGCAAGCAGCCGGACAAAGACCCATAAATGGAGTACCGTGGGCTACCAGAGGATTAGGGTCTTCTGTTGAAGACAAGAAAGGAGCACAATTATCCCTTGTATGAAGAAGACATCCCACAGCTAACTACATATCTGTAGTTTGACTGAATTACCACAATGTATAGCTTAATTTTGACCATGTATTGCCAGATCTGCGTTGAAATTCAGATGCTTTCATGTCTGTGAGCGTGGCGCATTTTCTGAGCTGAATCCCGTGGCTACTTGACGCTGTATCCGATCCACTCAGGGCTACTAAAAGGCTGGCTTCCCAGCTTGTCACCCCGCGGAAGCCTGTGTCCTTGGGACGCCCTTCCCGGCTGACATTTGAGGGAACTTGCAAATATTGGTGACGTTGGAAGGACTTTGGCATAATGACTTGTGCATGACGAGTGATCTGCCAGTGCAGCAGGGGGTTGTAGACTGCTTCAAGGTCTCCTGGTATGAAATCATTGAGCACATGCACCAGGGAGGAGCATTCTACCAGTGTGTGCTCAGCCGGTTGCTTTGGGCCTGTGTGTGTGTGTGTGTGTGTGTGTGTGTGTGTTTTTTTATTACAGCGCCATTGTAAACCATGTGAATTTAAGAATAATGGCTAAGGGTCCCTGACAGCCAATCAGAATGCCCCCCCCCGGGTCCTTTAGAGTACACTGCCTGACCTTATACATGTTGTGTAACTCAAAGACAGGCCCCCGCTGGTTAGAGTTAATTGCCAGACCCTGTTTTTGTTGAAAAGCTGATGGTGTGATGGTTTTTCTCAGTGCTTGTTGAACAAGATGCATAAAAGCAGAGAGCTGGTGTCCTGTATGCTAGCAGCACTAGCTAATGCCCATAGCTTACACAGGTAAGGGCTGGATACAGGGCTCGCACCCGAGCCGGAGAGGTTAGCATCTGCAGACTAGGTTGATTCTTGGCATTGCTTCAGCCTTGGCAAGCCTAGGGGCCAGTGAGGGCAAGCACCGGGATGCTGGCTTCTTTGGATCGCCGTGCCGCGAGCCGGGAGTCTGCTGCAAGCCGATTTGCCTGCAAGATGCTCTGCCACTTGGGGGTCGGCATTTGCATGGCCACCGGGGGAGCGGCTGGGTCACATGACAGAGTGCATCCAGGTGCGTTGGGGCCACCCTAGGTGGTAATAAACAAAACATGAGTTTAACGCCGGGGCCACTACCGGATGAGCAACACAGGTGTCTCCACGAATCCGTTGGGATGAGATGCTTCAAGAGTGGCGTGCTTTTTTTTAGGCGGGATTCAATGGCGTGAAGGGTTTGGAGTGGTGCCCAGGTGCTACTCCCCTCCCGAATAGCCGAGTGTCAGCCTTTAAACAGGCAGTGCCCCCCTTATGACAGCTTGTAAATCAAGAACAGATGAATACGACCACTCAGCACCCCATTTGTCTCTGCTCAGTATGCTTCTCTTGGCAGTTACGTCTTGCTGGCAGACTGTCCTTAGCAGACACCGTGTTTGAATGGGCGACAGGGAATGGCTTTTTGGAAGATGAGAGAGCCACCTGGCTGAGTTGTGCCTTATCACAGGTCAAAGTGCGACAGTTGGGAATCTATACACAAACGGACAAATGAGGCCATCTTCAAAATAAATGGCTGGCTGCACCAAAGTTTTACACTGGTAGGAAGTTGATATTTGTGCGTATGACTCTCAGCATGTGCGAGAACCAAGGCTAACCTGAATTGTTCGGGTAAGAAGGTAAATCCAGCCAGATAGCTGGGTCACGATAAGATGCTTGAGTTGCATCTTCTGTCATGAAGACGCTGGAACCACCTCCACACGGATATTTCCAAGGAAGCCAAGCCCAGATCGTAGCAACCTGTCTCTCTGATTGTGGGTGAGATGCTTTTGCAGATGCAGTCAGGCTGTCCCGCATCTTCAAGGTCAGCTTTCGATGACAGGTGCCCTTTCATGAGGATCTCAGTGGCTGCCGGTCCCTTCTCGTAAATGGTTTCCCTAATTGAGGAACTACCTGTTCCTACATCATCAGCTGGCAGGTTGGATAATTGAGCTCCGTGATGGTAGATGCAGTTGCCTCCCCCACTGGGCCATGACCCTCTCAGAGTGTCTCTATTGAGTGAGTTTCAGGGGTTTTTTATCTGTTCTCCCTTTGCACACAGCTCTGTGTGGTAGCATTACTGAGCGTTTCCACAGTTTAAATTCGGGAACCTCAAATGGGACCCTCATCGGTACCTTCATTCTGTCTCAGTTCCACCTCTTCCGAATTTCACTTTATCATTTTATACAAGTAGCAACAACAGGAAAACCACAAAGGAGCGACATGTCACCCCGGGCCAGGCACACCATTGGATTAACACAGCGGAGTGTGCTGGTGGACGGCTCTGGTCTTAGTGAAGCCTTTACGTCTGTTACCCTGCCCCCTTCACTGTGATATAAATAAGCGCTCCGCTCTCCTAGGACATATAAGCTCTTAATGAGCTAAAACTATTAATGATCTCAGCCAAGCTGATACTGGGAAGTTAGTCACTCCGTTCAGCTCTACCTGGACTACTTCTACCGGTCTCAGACTGTGTGAAATGGATATGTCTTTCTTCAAAGATAGCATCACAACACAACGTGTCAGATATCAAAACAAGTGCATCCTAACACTAGTATAAGAGCATTTACTATTCTAACCTTAAACCGCAATGTTATTCATCTCCTAACCCATGTGCAAATACTATTCTAACCCCAATCTCATACTTTGTAGGTTTTAGTCCAAAACATAGAGTCTCTTTTTCTAAATGATAGTGAGTAACCAATATGTGGTCCAGACTAAAGGCACAGAAATGGATATCCCCACCAGGGCTAGGGGGTGATCATGGGATAGTAGTCTGTAACACTTTGGATTATATAATAAGCCTCAGCTATGGCTTTATGAGAATTCCACCCCCCCCTCCCCTACACCAATGAAGAGACTGGCTGAGCAGCACACGTCAACCTGGCTGATCGTCGGAAGGAAATCAAAGTGCGCGTTTGGTGTCGCATATCGGCTGTGCTCCGATTGCCACCTAGGTGGTTGGGGGCGAGGGGGCGGGGTAAGGTGGGGGGGTTTCATGACACGCAGAGGGTGATAGGAGTCCAGTCCCTTTGTGAGTCATTGTATGGTGTCTGCGCTCAGTCGCATCCCTTATTACCTACCCTGGAAATTCGTGTACAGCCGAGCACAAGGGCACTGTGATTACTTTTCATGAACACTGTATATTTTTTACACATCTCCATCACCATCTCTACATTACACCATCTCCACTTGTTCCAGTACTTGAGAACTAGGCACTACGAGCCCTCCATATGCCCATAGATTGGAGTAATTAAATCAGAATACTATTACATTCTAAGAATAAACGTACTGTGTGATCACCCGAGGATTATGGGTAGCCCCGGAGGATTATGGGTAGCCCCGGGGAGACATGGTTCTTTGCCCTTTCTTCTTGCTGTTCTGAGAAGACTCTCTAGGGGAGAACTTTGTACAGATAGCGAAAGAAACACAGTAATAAATAGAAGGCCCCTCCACCCCCAGCATTCTTAAGCCCACACGACAGCTTTGCCTACATGCTACAATCCTAATGTTCCCGGGTCATCTGTTACAAGAAGAAGCAAGCATGCTGGTGTTAAGTGGCTCAGACCGTGCATTTCTATGGGCGCTTTTCCACCACACCAAGTACGCTACTTTCGGTACTTTCGCTTTTCCATTGACTTCCGGTCGAGTACCAGTACCAAAAATTCAAGTACCGAGAGTGCCAAACCAGTTGGGTTATTTCTTTGGTACTTTGGGGCGTAACTTGAAACGCTTTCGTTGTCAATTGGTTATGCAAATAGCCCGATTCTGAAACAATGCGATCGCCGTCTTGAAAAAAGTTACGAACGGGCTGGTTGGAAGAACAGATACAACAAGATCAGAATGGCATAACAAGAAATTTAAAAAGTATTTTATTTAATATGCTAGTGCAGCACGGTATTGGAGAATTTCCAAATATAGCGATGTGATTTTGTTATAATAAATACTGGGGTACTATAAAGAAAAAATTAGTTAACATAAATTTCTCACAAACCTGTCTAGGGGTGATTTAAACAGCAAGGATGAAAATGATTATGTCTCAGAGAACGCATGCAGCGCTCATGCAAAAGCAGCGGAGGTAAGCTTTGAACTGATTTTAAAAACATATATTGGGTAATTTATAAAAGGAATAATCATTAAAATTAAAAAAGTTAGCCAAGCTTTTTCCCTATGCCAAGGTACAATTGTTTTAGCGAAACATTAACCCCCTGCGTTGTCCGCAATGTCCGTACAGAACTGAAAGAAAGAAAAAGTCTGATCTTATTGTAACCCACTAGCGATGTAAGAACTGCATGCACATAACACGCGATGCTAGATTTAATATCCAACATCGTTTAGCTGCATACTGCAGCCATTGTTTGAATTCAGCACAAATGCCCCGCCTCACGTCGTGGTTTTTACACCAGTGGAAAACCAACACAAAAGAAGTACCAAACTTTGGGTACTATACTGAGGTACCAAAAGTATGGTACTTGCTGCGGTGGAAAAGCGCTCTATGACAGGAACATTGTGGTGCATTATGGGAGTGAGCTGACTGGAATATACCCCCTACCTTTGCTTGTTGTGGGAGACTTGTTCTCACACTTGACTCCTCAAATTAATTTCCATCTCCACAGGCGGGTCTGTGGGGCACAGGGGGGCAGCCTGGGTCGGAGGGGCACTGTGGATCTCTTTCAGGTGTGATGCCAACAGCTTACCAGGCTCCAAGTCTCCCCTGATAAGCTCCATAATAGAATCTCTCCTGGGTTGCAAAATTTAATTTGCCAGGTGCTCATCTGGCTCCCAGAACCATACTCTACCACAAGCTAGAGACTGTTCAGTCTGCAGCTCAACCTGGTGTCAAAGGTGAAAACCTTGGGGGGGGGGGGCAGGTAAGACGAGGACTGCAATGAATCTTTAACGATTTGGAGGACTGCAGCTGTACAGAGTGTCTTGCCAGGCAATCGTATGCCTTTTTACAGCCGTCCAGGCTGTTGCAGTGAAGGCCACTTTCCACTTTCTGTGGACCATCACTCATCATTCCGACAGACGCTGGTCTGTCGTTGTCCATAACCACCCTTCTTTGCAACTTTTCCTTGAGGTTTGTTTGGGTTTCTGTGACACCGGCCCTGAGATTGGTCACTCTCGTGTGGATGCTGAGATACAGAAATGCTTATAATGTAACTCGATCTGTTTTGACTTCTATAAAGAGCCTCCCTTTGAGTCCGAGGATGTATTTCACAACTCGTCCTGGATTTTGTTGGCAAAATTCAGCCTGAGAAACCAGAGCCGGAGCATTTAGAATATAAACCCAACATATCTCTCACTCTGCTGATAATGGTAACATTAGGAACCATCCAGAGTTTGCGCTTTGGTCACGGAGCCAGGTCGCACCCTGCCCGGCACCGCTGTTATAGTCAAACAGGGATGATGGTGGAGTTATTGCAATGTTGATTTATTTTATTTATTTTAGTTTATTTCTAACTTGGTCACACAAGTGTGTCAAATGCTGCATTGTGCCATTGTTAAGACCCACACTTGCGTGGTATGGTGTTTGGCGCAAACTTTTTTTCATGAACAACAAGGGCAACTTTTCATCCCAATCTGGTCTTCCAGCCTACGACCTGATTTATGAGGCAAAAGAGGAGGAAAGAGAACTGTGTGAGTGTGTGTGTGGGTGTGTGGGTGTGTGTGTTTGTGTGATTTCTGGGTACAGTCTGTCTGTGGCCCGTGTCGCATTACGATTGATCTGTTTGGAGTAATGGAGACCAGTGGGCTGTAGCAGAGTCTCTCGATTGTTTCTGTGCCTGAAAAGTCCTTTTGTCACCGCATCATCGAGCACTGTGACAGCGCTGGGAACAAGCCGGAAAAGGCAGCCTTAAAACTAGCGGGCTTGCAGGGAGCGAGCCGTACCGCAGGCCCTTCTGCGTCATGAAAATTAAGATGCAAAATAAAGAGAAGCAAAATGTCAGCTACGGAGTAATGGAGTGGCCTGGAGGGGCTGTGCCTGGGCTATTCAAATGTTGGGAAAGTCCCCCCCCCCCCGTCCTAAATGACAGCCAGAAAGGCAGGGTTGTTCAGTTTAGCATAGTGCTAACAAGACAAAATCCTTGATTTTTCTTATAATGCCAACAGCTGTTCTTTCTCATGACATCTGCTTCTTTTTCTTGGCTTAGACATCCTTTTGGTACTTTTCCCATCCTGAGGTAACGGCACATCCCATAATTCCCCCAGCTTTCAAAAACAGGCTGAACTTTAGTGAGCTCCATGGTGGCCGGCCCGAGGTCGGAGGGGCTGAATTCCCCCCCGCGCTCTTGTCACTGACAGCTGGTGTCTTCCTGGCATGTGACAATGCCTGGCCATTCTCCTGATCCTCGCAGGGAGGGTGAGCTTCCCATCACCCGGGGTGACCTTAAAATATGATTTATGGCAGAGCCTCGACCCGCTTTACCTCGCGCCGGCTTGAGAGTAGTAATCGCTAGGGCCGCGAGAGAATTGATTGGGCTGGCGCTTTGTATTCAGCAGTCCGGCTCGCCTTGGCTCCCTAATGCAACGAAGTCTCCTTCAGGTGTCCTGGTTACAGCGGGAGCAACCAATGAGGCAGAAGGACTCTCTTTGTCCCTAGCTAGCATGCTAAATTATGAGCGCCAATCCGAGGACTCCCTCAAGAACTCAGCCAACTACAACGCACCTTCAGTTGTTAATGATTTAAGAGGGATGTGGTAGGTAGGGCATCCTCTCATATCTCCCAGTCTGATTCTTTCTCTCTCTCCTTCTCTCTCAAAGACACACACACACACACACACACACATGCATACTTCCTGCCCCTAATAAAACTGTGGTTCTCAACAGGTACCTAGAGAATAAGCTCTGAGCGTTATGTCATGCAAGTGCACACTCTTCATTTTCCATTAGCCCTGTTCTTTCCACAAACACATGGAGTAATTCGATTCCCCTTTCTCACCTATGGACGTGCGCCGCTCATAGACTCTACCTGACTCGTTTTCGGTGGGCAGGGGAGGAACCATCGTTGGTATCAAGGGAAGTGTCAAGGGAAGAGCACATGGGCATGGCAGCAAAGACCTCATTGGCACATCTTGCCTGTTGCTGTGGTCCAGCCGGTTGTTAACGGCAGACTGAGAATCCTGTCCCAGCTGTAAGAGAGGTCTGCAGGCAAGTCGACAGGAATCCCCCGTCTTGGCCTTACTTTGCTATGTCGTGGCTCTCGGTTTGACAGAGCTACTGGGGACTGAGCTGCCTGTTCTCCTTGGTATGGGGGGGGGGGGGGCGAGGAAAGGGCACACATGCTCTTTTGGAATGCTCAATCCCTCCGAGTCCTTATTGTCCCCTTCCCATCTGTCGTGTCTGCAGAGAGCATCTGAGGCAGCCGTGTCTGCTGCTCCCTGGCCGTAAGCCCCACCTCTCGCTCTCGACGTCTACAGCTTCCGACACTTGCGTTCAGATTTTTGCCTATTTATTTATTTAGTAGACAGCTTTTATCATAGGTGACGTACATTTTTGGGGAATTTATATGCAATGCATTTGAGGAAGCAGGGGTCAGCCGCTCGAGGGCAAAGTGGAGAAATTGCCCTGCCGGGCTCGTGATTCGGATGGGCGACTTTCAGATCCCTGTGTATTTTGCTCCATTGGCCCAGCCGCCCGAAGTAGCAGCATTCACATGGAGACTAGATGAGGTGATGTGGATCCCCCCCCTTCAATGTGCTCCTGAATTCTGTAGTAGGGTGGGGTAGTGAGAAGGGACCCTGTGGTTTAAATATCATGTCAGACAAGCCCCTAAGAAAGGTCCTCTGGTGAATATCTGCATAGCTGGATAAGTAATGTGAAAAATCCAAGACATGAAAGTTGAAACAGGGCTAACAGGGGGCACTTGCTCAGATCTGCTGAGGGGTAGAAGTGTGTGGGCAAAGGGAGGCGGTGGCCATTATTAGATCAGGACGTGGCCCCCGGAGGTGCGACTCTTCGTCGCCTTGTGCACGCTCAAGCCATCTGCTTCGCTGGAATAATTAGATTCACATTTCCTGCGTTTTAATAGCAGTTTCAGTGTTGACATCTTATTCCTGTCCGTCTCTGCGCAAACACGCTAAGCCGGCTGCTTTCGTTAAACTGAGGGAAAAAAAAGATCAAAAATGTTCGGAATCGCAGCATTTCCATTCAGGTTTAACGGAGTGGTGGGGCAAACGTTATTAAGGTCGAGGTAATGGTATGTTAACGTTCAGAGACACTTGGCTAGGAAAGTCAGCATGCCAGCGGAGCCTCTTCTGAGAGTTAGTTCCTCTTTATGTGCATGTGCCTGCATCGCTGTGCGTGACGCCATGCCCGTCACTCTGTTACACACGTCAGGTTCTCCAAAACTACAAAAGCTAGGCTAAACAAACCAACTGGGAGAAATATTCGGTGGGAGTTTAAACTGATGAAGATGTGCGGCATGACAGGCTCGACTTGTTCCCAGTAATTCTTCACTGAAAACTTTTAGCTATGCACTAATAACAAGGTATCTATTAATTTAAGTGCCTACAGAGCCACAGGCACATAGCTAACCATTATGTATTCTGTTAGAAAGATTTGTCTACCAATTATTGTTAATTTAGTTAAGCTACAGTTGGAGTCTTAAAGAATAAAGGGTATAAAAGACAGTCATGATTCTGTAGGTTAAACAACCTGTTGAGCAGATGATTGGTGATTCATAATTTAGGTTATAAATTAAAGTTATTTTATAATTTTCGATTCTTAATTGAATCTCATGAAGAGATACTTCATGAAAAAGGTCTGACTGTTAAACCCAAGGAAAGGCAGAATTTACTACCGACAGAGTCACTTTCCCTTGGTTTGCCCTGTGTCACCACAGAGTCACCTTCCCTGGATTTGCCCTGTCCCCCCACAGAGTCACTTTCCCTGGGTTTGCCCTGTCCCCCCACAGAGTCACCTTCCCTTGGTTTGCCCTGTCCCCTCACAGAGTCACATTCCCTGGGTTTGCCCTGTGTCCCCACAGAGTCACCTTTCCTTGGTTTGCCCTGTGTCCCCACAGAGTCACCTTCCCTGGGTTTGCCCTGTGTCCCCACAGAGTCACTTTCCCTGGGTTTGCCCTGTCCCCCCACAGAGTCACCTTCCCTTGGTTTGCCCTGTCCCCTCA
>JAODKM010000105.1:993190-1007801 GCA_026780845.1 Petrocephalus sullivani | reverse complement strand
ATAGGGGACATCAGGAAGTCCTCAGGCTTCCCGGTGTACAGGCCAATCCAGGTTATAAAGGTTATAGGGGACATCAGGAAGTCCTCAGGCTTCCCGGTGTACAGGCCAATCCTGGTTATAAAGGTTATAGGGGACATCAGGAAGTCCTCAGGCTTCCCGGTGTACAGGCCAAACCAGGTTATAAAGGTTATAGGGGACATCAGGCAGTCCTCAGACTTCCCGGTGTACAGGCCAATCCTGGTTATACAGAGATAAGGAGAAACACCACGGCCACATCTATAAACTGACAGACAGGTTCAAAGGAAACATTTTTAATGAGAACAATCATTATAACAATGATTTCTTGACGAAAAAGCACATTTGACAACAATTCACCATTGGCATTACAGTAGAATATAATACAAGAATTAATGTATCATTCTAGAGTCCATTTAAAAAAAGAAAAAAACGTTCAGCCCATTAAGATGCGTTCAGAATATACAATAAGAGCTTACACTTGGTTTATTTCCAAACATGAGGATCTGACTCTTAGCTAGAATCCATTAGCGGATCTAATAGGAGTATTCCAGCCATTCGTAAGGCATCGCAGGATGTGACGGAGTGTGGTTTTCTCTAGACAGAAGGGTAAGACGATAAATGGCACAGTGTGCCCTTACGTGTACAGTGCAAACACTTAAGGCTAAGATGGAAATCAAAGGGAAGGGCACCTCCTGGTTTTATGTCTACGATCTCAATCTGATCCCCTGCGGTTCCCAGCCCTGGCCGCGGATTCATATCACACCAGCGTCAGCATGTTAACACTAGGAGGCTCTCAGGGGGACCAGGCTGGAGGGAAACACAGCGCTCATTGGTCTCCATGCCCATAGATGCATTAATCCAATTAAAGACTCAGCGCTGAATGTCAACCAAACCTCCACGCAGAGTGACTGACTGCCAAACAGCCGCAGCCAAATGCCTTATTCGATTCCATTTAGAAGCCACTCATTTCTATTCTAAACTGTTGATTTTTAAATGCTGTTGCAGTTATAATAAGCTCTGCCTGGTAAATCGACATATCCAAAGATTCTGGGCTTAGGATGTTGATTTACTTGTTTCTGTTACTCAGTTAAAAATTCAGTTAATTAAACAGGCAGTCAAGCTGGAGCAACGATTAAAAAACATTTAAGTATAATACAAAAATATGTGGAAGACTTCAGGGTATAAAACCCGCAACCACATTCCTACACGGCAATACACATGATACAATATACAAACCAATTTGACGGTGTTTCAAAAAATTTATATGAACTTAAATTTGAATTAAGGATTATCAAAGTAATGCTTAATCATGTATGCCCTAAATTCAGACCCTATATTTGAAGGTACCACTAATGTGGTGCCAATTATTGCAATTACATTGTAATTACATACAGGAAGAGGCCCAAAAATGGAAGCAAAAGTAATGGCTGGCCACAGGAATAAGGAAGGCGCTCTTCAAAAGAAATTCCAAAAACTTAACACCAGTTTGATGACGCTGGAATCCCCTGTCATCGGCACCTCTCCAGACGGCCCCACAGTCGCACCGCGGGACCAGCTGTAGACTGGGACAGCATGAGCTGGCAGATACATTAGTCACCCTGCCGTCACCGGTCGGGCAGAAATGCATTATGGGATAGTGACTTTATATATACAGTTACACCCTGGGTAAGATATCAATCCTCAGCCCCACGTTGATCAGCATGCTGGTTTTTCATTGCTGGTTTTCCACTTCCCTTCAGTCTACAGTAACATCTGTTCATCACAGCTGTGGAAAAAGTGCTTCTGCAACACTGGGACAAACCGTACTTTTTTTTTTACTTAAAAAAAAGCTTAACTCAACATTTTCACCAATAATCTCTGTGCCAGAAACTGTTAAACGATTTGGTGGATGTGCTAGGACAACAAGTTGAAGGTCTGCATCAAAATAAGGCTCAACAAATAACGTATTTAAAACTGCACGTCAAACATCAATCCATGTGTGTAAGTATGCACAGGAACACAATAGTGTTCAATGGCTTGAGTGCCAGCAGTGTAGGGACCCTGGCTAGCAGAAGAACTCCATTTTGCAGCTCCCACTTCTGCAGGTTCCCTGGGAGTCCATGCTGGACCTGGAACACAGGAGCATCCTCTCTGACTCTTGCCCCTGCCCGCTTGTCCACAGCTCTGTGGGCCGGTTGGTCGCCGTCCTCGGTTTCAGAGACAACGTCTCGAATTTCACGTAGGTCTCCTTGGAGAGGTCGTGTTCCCTTGCACTTCTCCGGCGCTTGCAAAACAACAACAGGATCTTGTAGACTAGCAGAGCTATCATGGGCACAGCCAGGATGCACGCCAGGCTGCTGATGATCATCAGCGTCGGACTGGTCCTCTCCTCTGCCACATCCTTGGCCGTGGTGAAGCTCACACACTGGTCCCGGCGAGACTGCCCCCCTTTGATGATCAGGCAGGCCATGTACTTGGTGTTGGCCTTCAGACTCTCCAAGGCCAGCTTTCCCTTACCCACCTCAGTGATGACCGTCTGTTTGACCTTCTCCTCATATGGGGAATACACTACAGTGAGTGGCACGTTGCCAGGGACCCCATCCACCTTCCACACCAGCACCACACTGTCAGTATTCTCCTCCACAACCTGGATGTTCTTGATGGATGACTTCTGTAAGGCAAGCCTGGTGCTGTTCCCTTTGGAATTCTCATCCCGTGGCGGCTTCCGGTTGAGGCTCTCCTGATGCATTTTGGCAGGCGTCCCTTGTTGGCCGTCTAGCGAATGGGGCACCTTCTTGGTGGGGGGTGGGGACAGGGTGGTAGTAAGGGTGCTGGTGGTGGAATGGGTGGTGGTAATAGGGGTCACTGGCACCGAGTCTGCCTGTCCCTCCTTTTCTACACCAGACTTCTGGGTGAACCCTCCTCCACTTGCAGGTGCTACTGTATCCTCTTCTAGAGTAAGGGTAATGGAGGCCTCTACTGTCCCAGCCAAATTTTTGGCCTTGCATCGATAGACCCCGGCGTCTTTGTACTGTATTCCATTGAGGCTGATAATAGACCATCGTATACCCTCGGCTGGAGATTCCTGGACAACTGTCCGGGGGAAGCAAAACATGAGACCAACAGTGAAGGACCTTGAAGTACAGTTATATTCATTACTTCTACTTTGGGCAATAACTTGGGTGTCTTAACACCGTTCTACACCAAGGTCATTAATGAGTAGATGCAAATGCACAATCCCAAACAGCAGAACCTGGCTCTGACATCTGGTGTCTTTTTAAATTTTGAAGACATGACATGAATTTGAGGAAAGCTGCACAAAAATCAATTTCTCCTTATGAGATAAGACGTCACATTTGAGTGTCCTTCAGAATTATCAATAGGAAGATCAGCATGCAAGGTACTTTAGACAGACATTTACGGTGCAATCCACAGATTAAGCTTTGCTGATCCTACCTGACATTAGGGGGACCTATTGCAACAGCAAAGATTCCAAAGCAATGTTAAGCTTGCTCTGGTTCCACAGCAGAGCTTGCTGTGATTGGTTTGGGAGTACCGACGCTTAGGGAACGACAAGTCAACGTTAACCATGCTAGCTGATAAAACTTCCGACTAAAACATAAATATTCACTGGGATTGTTTAGTGGTGGCAGTCAATAGTAGAAGCAGAATGGCAAATGACTAATTTTTGTAATCTTGATGTGTATGGTCATGAGGACAACATCAAAGGCTATGAAATTAGCTCAATGAAGAGCAGATGTCGTAATGGCTTGCAAGCAAATGGCAGCTTGAAAGCTCAGTACTGCAGCTCTCTCTGATATTACCTGTGCCGTTGACGGGCGAGCCGTCGAACCTGGTCCAGATGAGGCTGGGTGTTGGATGGCCGGTAGTGTCGCAGCGAAGGAGCACATTGCTGCCCAGGGGGGAGGTGATCTTGGTGGCAGAGGTCATGACGGTTGGCTTGAGACACTGGTCCAGCTCGACCCGGGAGAACAGCACGCCGACCAGGTTTTCGGGAGCACTGCAGATCAGGAGCTGGTCTAGCAGCACCACTGATGGCTCTTTCATCTTGGAAAGCTCAATCAGCTTGGAAATGCGGCAGTCGCAGACCCACGGGTTGTCTTGAAGCCCTGTGGGTGGAAGTGTGAGAGAGTTTCAACATTACAGACCACAGAGTGACTAATTTAACTATAGCAAAGAGGTAAGAACACAAAGTATTATACTCTCTAATGGAGAGGCCATTAGCTTATATATTGTGCTAAAGGAAAAAAAAAACACCCCAATCTAGGAAGCCAGGACCGGTCCTTTTACATCAAGCTATGGGTGTGTATTCTGAATATTTCTGAGGTAATAATCACACTGTTGTTACACCATTTGATTCCCATCCATGGACAAATAACCTTTCAGCCATATGACGTGAACATGGAAGACATGAGAAGAGGTGAAAAATAACTGATGTGCCACTGATCTGCTTCCTAATCATGGTAAGCTAGTAGGGTCTTTCATGTTTCACAAGCCAGATGACTGGACAGTACACCTGTGCGAGGACTCGCCATGAGTATCGGAGGGTAACTGCAACACCGACCCCCAGAATTACCACACACGAAGGCCAGCTTTGCTGCTCACACCTCAACAAACGTCAACACACATGGAGGAAATCTCTTAAGTCTTCCACTTTATCAGTTTTTCCCTTTAAATACACAGCTTAGTGCCACTGGTAAATCGATGCATGACTTTAAATCAACTCTGTCGCCAGGGCTAATATTTGATGCTCTGTGCTCAGGGTTAATATTTGGATTAAGTGTAACAGGCTTCAAAGGGGCCCAAAATATTAACCTAGAACTGTATCCGGCCAAACCTGGAGACACAGCCACAATGCAAGCCTTGCAATATGCAATCATCTGAAAACGAGGCCACTCTTTTACCTACATCAATAATGATGAAAGATAACATCAATGGGGTATCTCTCTCATGTAATTCATGGTCATGGTGTTACTGCAGCACTGTAAACAGGAAACACACAAAGAGGAATGAACAGACAGGCCTGCAAATTCATTTGACCACATTTGGAAGAAGTAAATAAGAGTACCTGAATGAAACCCATGTAAACAAAGGAGGACGCCACTAATACACACACACAGACACACACACACACAGCAGGGATCAAATCCTGGAGGCGTGAGGCCCCGTTCTTCCACATATGCTTAAGTATAGGAGCTTTAGCTTAGCATCGGCAAAGAGCGGCCTGATGTAAGAAAACAAATCACAGGTACAGCGCGCATGCTGGAAATCTGTTTACAAGGACCTGCTAACTGGCTTATTGTCCCAGGTGCTTAACTGGGGGATGGCCACACACATAAAATCTCCATTTGGCAGTGCTCCCACTGAACACTTTGTTTCATTACTGGCAAAAACGGGAACCTAATGGAACAGTCTGGTGCTTTGCTCTAGTGCAGTGTATCCTAATCCGGTCCTCAGGGACCCAGAGGCAGTCCACATTTTTACTCCCTTTCTGCTCCCGATGAGCTGGGAGGGAGCAAAATTGTGGAGCGTTTGGCTGGGCGCTTGGAGGGAGCAAAAATGTGGAGGGTCTGGCAGAGAGCAGGGAGGGAGCAAAATTGTGGAGCGTTTGGCTGGGCGCTTGGACGGAGCAAAAATGTGGAGGGTCTGGCAGAGAGCAGGGAGGGAGCAGAAATGTGGACTGTTTGGCAGGGAGCAAAACGTGGACTGGCTGTGGGTCCCCGAGGACTAGGATGGAAAACACTGCTCATGTGGTTCTGCTTTGGAGGGAACGATGAAACAGGTACGCATTAGCCTTTTAGGCAATCTTCCAACTCACAAAGCCTGTACGCATCTCACATATGAGCTTTAATGTTACTCTCCTGCTGGGTTTGAATTTAAGGACGGCAATTTCCTTCAGCATAAGGCAGCCCAGTTGTTGGAAATACTCATCTTCAGTATAAATAAAAGGCATTACTTCTCAGATATGTACATATCTCCTAAGTATATAACAGAAAACTTATACACATGGTTACTGTAGGCTAGGTTTTAAGACAGAAACCTACAGGTTCTGCCCTAGTGAGGTGTGTATTCCAGGCCCTTACATAAATTTTAGTGTGCCCCCCCCATGTCCTCTTTCTACCCCACCACACCCGTCTTTTTCAGCAGATTGCAAGGTTAGACCTCAAGCGTCCCATTAATCTCCACAAGGGTGGAATCGATGGACATCGCGAGTGCTCTGGGCCACAGGGGTGGGGGGCTAATGGCCAGGGGTAAGGGGATAAACAGAGGTGACGTTTGCCCTAAGCCCCCCGTTAACATTCCATGCCGGCAGGCCCCAAAGCCCTCAGGGGTGTCTGCCGGGCGTCAGAAACCCCCGAGTATAAAACCAAACACCTCTGGGCTGCTGATTTGCAGCTATTTTTACACAGAATTTTTTATCAGATTTAATCACTGGCAGTACCCCCCTCGCTGTACGTTTTTGTGGCTTAAATCACGCTAAATACTTAGAGTAGCGCATTAAGGTCTTATCCCCCACCCTGCATTATATTTAGAAATGGATGGTACCCTGGATACAAGAGTGTGGCCCTCTGTGTCAGATTTGTATGCATTTTAATAAATTTAATCGTTGAAAGGCTTGTTTACAAGTGGACACATTTTAATATGCATGAGCTTTAACTTGGTATTTATAGGAAATGTTTAATGTTGCATCAATCGACTTGAAGAGCATGAGGAGAACCTGTAAACCTCCTAAGAAGAGCTGTGGTTGGAAACAAAACCCCGACTGTGGAGATGTGAGGCCATATCTCGACCCACTGAGCCCCTACTGAGTATTTTTTTTTGGGGGGCGGGGGGTGGGTAACCATCCAGCTCATCTTCCAGGGGGGGTGAGAGGCTCAGCAGGCCAAGCCCCTGTGTCCATAATGCAAAAGGTACTGGTTTGAGCCCAGCCTTAGCAGAATAGTCATGTGTCCATGGGCCCTCATGAAAGGGCCTTAACGCAGAATATTTTGCATGAGTAAAGCCACAAAAATGCACAGAGAGGGGGGTAGTTGAAGCTCCTTATCATGCAAGGTGGCTGCCCCTTCACTGTGACCCCCAAGCTTCAGGGAGAGCAAGTTGGAGCAAAGCAATTGTGATAAAAAAAATGGACTGTATGTTCTTTTACTTTAACTGCAAGAAGCCTGGGTGTTGAGTTAGACAACACCCATGAAGTACGCTGTGTTAGTTAATTTATGTTTAAGCTACAGCTGTGTGTGTGCGTGTAGGTCAAGATAGCATATAGAGGGTGAGCTCATAAACAACAGCTGACCTGCAGCACCAGGTGGTTGCTGAACCATGCCTTATTAAGACAAAGGACTTGCTTTGTCAGGGAGTAGCCTTGAGAAGTGTAGGAATTCACTAGATAAGGAGAAGTGGAAAATAACTGTCCAGGGGGAGGCTTGCTTGTATGTTACTATAAAGGTCTGTAACTATGTATGTTCCCTTTTTGAGCTCAAACTGTAATTAAAGCAAAGTGATATACTAAGGACATCCGAGTGAGAGTCAATTTGTACCACACGATATAGGGGAGCAATAAAGTATCTCTACTCTACTCTACTCACTGCAGGAGTGTAGCGCCTCCTACAGGTCCAAAGCTCCAGCTCACCTAGTATCACTTTTTGGGAGGCACTGGAGCTCCTTATCACACCAGAGAAGGGGGGCCAGATGTCCATGAGGTCGGGGGACAGCGAGGCGAGCTTGTTGCTGGACAGGTCCAGGTAGGTGATGTTGACCAGCAGGGAGGCGGCCTCGGCCGGCACGCCGCTCAGCCGGTTGTTGTGCAGGTCCAGCGTGCGCAGGCGGGGCATCTCGCGGAGGGCTTGCCACGGGAAGGAGGCCAGCTGGTTCCCATCCAGCCGAAGCTCATGCAGCTCCTTCAGGTTGTAGAAGCTGCTGGGCTCCACCAGCGCCAGGGCGTTGTATGTGACCCATAGGTAGCGCAGATCCGCCAGGTAGTAGAAGGCCTCATTGGGGATGCGCCGCACGGCAGTCTTCTCCACGCGCAGCTTGACCGTGTCCACTGGGATGTTGGTCGGGATGTCGGACATGTCTGGGTCATTGCACAGCACAGATCTGGGGGGGGCGTCGCCAATGTTTAGTACCAGAGTCACATGATCTAAATGTGCTACGTTTTATAGTGAGAAGGTTCAGAAATCATTCTACCCCAGCTTGTTTTGCAATATGCTAAAGGCTAACCTCTCACGTTGAGTAATGGCTTCAGCATGGCTAGAACACTGAACACTTTTCCTATTATTTTAGCAAGGATACAAATTTCCTGCTATATTTGTAGAGACAATTGATAATCGGGTTCACTGTAAAGATGCACATATTTCTTATGCGATCTCCTATGGGGCAAAATGTCATTAATTCCTCCATCCTTTACTTATTCTGTCAAGGACATGGCCACATTCTTCTTATAATAGCAAAATATGACATTTACAAATTTAGCAGAAGCTTTTGTTCAAAGTGACATACACGTGAGGTAAATAGCGCATCGCAAAATGTGCAGGTACAAGTGTAAGCAGTTTTGGGGAAGGAACTACACAACGTCTTCTAACAAGGCAAGAACCTACAGTAAGTGAAAGGTGAGTAATTGTCATTGCTGACACACAACAGCAAAATGCATCCTCTGCATTTAACCCATGTGAGACACTGTGACGCAGCAGGGGCGGCTAATTCAGCTGCTAGGGGACCAATGCTGGGAGGCAGAACCTTACTAAGGGGACCCCAGTGGAACTTGCAGGTTAGGGACTCAAAGCGGCAACCTTTCAATCACACAATCACAACCCTAACTATTACACCACCACTGTCGAATACCTAATAAGACTAATCAATGACTAGAAGTGCAACAGAAGAACATTTGGAGAACGTAAAGAGGAACCAGGTTAGAAGGTGATACGCTGCAATCTGACGTCTCCAATAATGACTAATGACAATGGTGGATTGATCATAAAGACATCAGTTTCTCAGATACAACACATCCTTCCTAATTCCTAGAAACTAACCATCTGGGCGTTACATGCTATAACCGACTGGAGGTTTATCTATAAGGGCTAAGAAGAAGAGATCTTGTAGGATAAAGGGGTGGGATTAGAAAAAACTGATTAAAATTTGTAAGAAATACTTTCAAGGCGAGACCAAAGCGAATTAAAATATGTACTAGATTCTGCCATAAACAGATGTCACATGCCTGGGTGAGACAGGATCAGGCTTTATTGTAAGGTCAGCTATCCGGTCCTGTAACGACCCAAAACTACAGAAATGTCAGTGGGAGGTCTGGACACCTCAGGCCTGGGATGAGATGGGTCTCCTCCACAAAGACTGAATAGGATGGATGTGAAGAAGGAGATAGCATTGTGATAACAACTTGACCGCGGATCCCTGGAATCCCCAGGGCAAGAGGAGCAGACGACGAGCAAGCACCATCTGGCTATGAAACCTTGAGGTTTTTAAGATCAATCGGATTTCTAGAACACTGAATGCTAAAAACTATTTACAATCTTAAGGTACTGCCCTCCTGATACACCAACATGGCATCCCCTCTATAGCCCAGATGGAGTACTGCATTAGCGGATTAGAGATTAGAAGAAAGGGAACAATAAACCGTAAATATTCCTTCTGGCATGTAACAGTCTCTGCAAAGGACTCATCCACGTTTACATCCAAACTATAGCATTGTGTATTTCTGATACAGTGATATGACAACGATGGCATAGATCAATCAATTAGCAAGGAAATAAATGAGCAATGGATGCACAGAAATAGTTTGTAGAAACATGCGAGGTGACGTCGAGACGATCAGATGGAAGGGGGCTCCACGTACCTCGCACTCGTCCCATCGGAGCGACTCTGGTCTGTGCAGGTACACTGCGCTGGGCAGAAGGAGCCGGCTACCTGCAACAAGCTTAGGAGGACATGGAAGTAAAGCAGGCGAGGCATGATCATGCGGACTGCCGCAAAATTCTCCTGTTTGAGAGCAAGAAAGCAGTCATGGCAGGGTGTGGAGCGACGGCGGCGGCCGAGGCAGCATGCAGACGCGCTGCAGGGGCGTCGGGCCGTCGGGCAGCGCGATGACAGGCCGGATTACGCGGGGATTGCCGGGGCTGCTTAGGGCGCCCGGGAGCCGGGGAATTAACCCGGCAGCGCAGGCTAAATACAGACGGATCAGAAAAAGTGCAATCATGTGTGTGAACGAGAGAAAAGGAGAAACTTCTAGAGGTAGCAGTAATATACACAAATACCCGCTTTGTCGTGGTTTATGCTTTAGGGCGGGGTAAATCCCGGCGCAGGTATTAATTTGGGATTATTTGCAATGCCATTTTCAGTTACTGCCACTTGTTGTTTAAGAAATGTTGTAGTCTTTGTAACAGAGATAAGTGTACTGGCCATTTGCACATCGATACAAATCGTGTTATGTTGCTCATTCATAATGATAACCCACTCGCCGATGTTCATCATACATCTGCATTATTATTGTGGCATAAAAGCCCCGGCGACGGCTGCCCTCTAGTGGCCACTATCGCGCCGCTCACGCTGCGCACTTTAACGGACTTTTCCAAAAGAAATCAAAAAGATATCATTGACAGCCAGTGGTTTAGGTTTTTTTTTTTTGTAAACTTTTGTTTTTTTTTAAATAACTCGTTGTTCTCTGTAGCTTTCAATATGCCTGCTTTCAAACTTAGTTTGTCAGCTGCGAAATACGGCTCTTAAAAAGCCCCAATTATTGTCTTATTATTTTTAAATTATTTGGTGATTTTTAAGTTGGGGCTGCTGATGATTCATGTGGGGCCGGGGGGATGCACCCGGGGGGGGAGAGCCGGCTGGTTGCAGCCCTGCCTCCGAGCTGGCACTCCTCCCCGTGACGGGATGGCAGGAGCGCGCACGCTTCGGCCGGGCTCCCCCCTCCGTCTCCCTGCCGCAGCCGCACCTGGAGGAGCGCAGGGCACCGCAGGCGCTCCCCTGCCCCGCACCGAGATGTCCTCCGAGCCCCACCACCCCGGCACCAGCAACCCACCGGATCTCGCGGAAGGGGGGAGGCAACGCGCGCACAGTGCCCCCCCGGACCAGGTAAAGCGGCCGGCGCGGGGCAGCTCTAGCCAGCCGCGCGCGCAGGGAAACGCGCTTAACTTAATCATGACCTCATCTGATTGCTTTCGTAAAAGCCCATTTCTGGCCGGGGGAACGGGCAGTACTCCTCCGGCACCGCACCCCCCTTCTGACGGAGCTTGCCGCTTGCATTAGATGGCATTAGCGCTGAACGCCGCCGCCGCCGCTCGTTACCGCGGTCATTTCCGCACCTACCGCGGGCTCTGCACGCCGAGCGCACCGCAGCTGCACCCATTAGGCCAGCTCTTGTTTACCTGCCCGGCCGGTGCACATGCACTTTGGAAATCAGACTGATCTGCATTTGTCTTGTATGTCTAAAGGAGTTTTTTTTTCTCTTTTCAAAAGTTGGACCGCAATAAATGAAAGGGGAAGTGGGAATAGCGCAGCTGTAATTTTATAAATGGGGCTTTCCATTCTCCTAGGATGAAGGCAGCCGGAAAGCCGGCGCCCCCCGGCAGGAGTCCGATGACTGCGAGAGACTGGGAAGCCTGTTCGGGGAGCTCAACAAATGTCTGCGCAGCCTGGGCTTCCAACAGGTGGTTTTTGGGGAGAAGACTGTGGAGCCGGTGGTGATCGTCTTCTTCTGGATTATGCTCTGGTTCCTGGGACTCCAGGCGCTGGGCTTGGTGGGGGTGCTCTGCCTCGTCATTATCTTCATCCAGAAGTAGAGAACGAGCCATTATTTTTATTATTACTTTTTTCTGCGCCGGAAATGAGACATTTCCCCCCCACTATTGTCCAACTTTTTCTAACCAATACAAAACACGGGTGTATCTCCGAATAGACCCTTAATTGAGTATTAAGGGTTGATTCTTTAAATTTGACTAAGATTTATTATTTTTAAACCATTCTACCCACCAAGCACCTGTCAGGGATGACTTGGAGTTTACAATCAGCAACGCAAATGAAACCTACTAGCATTATAACAGTGGAGCAAAAAGAATCTGCTGGTCGTAACAGAGAGGTTTTTTTTCCCCCATAAGCTCACAGCTGTCCGACGGGTGATGGCTTTGTTATGGATGCAGAGGTGTGCTGTTCCATTGCTTGAAACATTAACTGTGGCAGATGTCAGCTTTCAAGCTGCCGTAAATACATTGTTTTTTGTCTTCAACCCAATGAAACGCTTGAAAAGTGGAGGCACACTATATGAAGCGCATAAAACCTGGAAATCACTCTTCTTTAGATGACTTTAATTTACTTTTATCCACAAGGCTTGTTCTCCTTTGTGATTGGCCACCAAACCAGCATTTCACATGTTCTAGATAGTCCACATTCATGGACTATCTAGATGAAATGACAGAATTTACTTACCATGTAATTATGCCTCTCAACTTTAAATCACCCAATTGGATATGAAATATAAGGTTTTTACATTATCCTGAAAAATGTTTTTTTTTCTTCCTACACCAAACAAATGTTTATGTCTAAAAATGTGAAGGACTGTTACAGTTGCATGGGCATAAATCGCGCTACAATGCTGAAATTCCATTTGCTCTTGGCGGTTGGGGATGATTTGCCACGTATGCATTTTAGAGTACTACTTTGAATTTATGGAAATGGAAATCTAAGAATATTGTGCTTGGTTTGTAAATAATAAATGTTTCCACTAAGTATAGTAATGTACTTTGCATGACTGTCTGATCACACACACCCACAGAAAGAAGAACAGTCACAAAGGCCATCTACAATATAAACCCTGAGATAGTGTTTTGATTCTTTATTTTTTTTTTTATTGCCAATGGGCTTAATGCAGAACACTGCCCTGTAAAACACAAAGCACAGGGGAGAACCGTGTTGCCTCTCAGCAGATAGCAGTAGGCAGCTTTAACCCTTGGGAATAATGGCCCTTTGGGACAACACAGGACTTGTGGAAGGGTGTTTACTGAAATAAACATGAGCCCAGTTGTACCAATGTCTGAGGAATGAAAGAGGTGTCTCCTGCAGTTCCCATGTTCACTTTTATCTGGGAAACGGTGCACTTGCATGCTGGAGTTACATTAGTAGCTACTATTTATTTAGTTCGAGATTTTTATCTGTGGTACATGTACATTTTATATGCTATCTACTGTGCTTTTTGTTTTTGTGTTTTGTGCAGCAAAATGATTTCATTGTGACAATGAATTACTTCAGTCTTGAAATCATGAATCACAGAGTAACTTGTAGAGACTTGAGTCCTGCAGTGAATCCAATAATTTGCTATTTTTAGCTGCAACAACTGTTGCCGTATCTCCTCAATACTCTACAAAGAAAGACCCGTGTTACCCTTTGTTAACCATTTACAAGATGTCAGGTATTAACTGGATGTCAGTTGCATCCAACTGTGCGGATATCAACTTTGACTGGTTGAGACCCCACCTCTTTGGAGTGTGCTAAACTGCCTGTTATTACTATGGCACTCATAATGTGGTTTCTTCATTCATCCATCCATCCATCCAGAAATCAATTATGCTTTCATGCAATTAACCATTAAAGGGTCACAGTGTAGTTTGATCATTTGGCAAATTTTTCATTTTAAATGGCGTAAAGCCTGGGGCACCTCTTAAAGAATATTTGCCATTATGGATGGAAGGCTGTTAGGCGAGGTGTGTGCAGGGGAAATCTGGGGAGACCGGTCCTGAGGTAGCAGGTTGTATGCACTCACACAAGGTGCGCCGTCGGCCCGGGGGGGATCCCACCCAGGGTCTGTGTTTGATTTCTCTTGGGAGCGCTGCGGTCTGCTAAGTGTGCTACTGTGCTACACTCCGGATAAAGATGGGCGCAGCTAAAAAGCATGCAGAGGGCAGCCGTATTTATGCCAGGAAGTGAGATCCACGAGTTCTATGGAAAATGTATGGAAGTACAGCGGTACCAGAGAAGCCGGTTCCGTGAAGCTGCACGCGCACTGTGGTACCCAGGGGTAAGAAAAGGCAGTGCGCATGCAATATGAAACTTACAATGAAAATCAGATGGCACATACTAAACACACTGCAAAACTAGATAAGGAAAATGTATTTTGCAATTCAGTGATTTATGAAGCAACAGATGTTCATTTGAAAGGAGTAAATATATAAAACAGGAACCAAAGAATAAAGCCTACAGTACATACATTCATAGAGAGGTGATTGTTAGTGATAATATACTGTAAGAAGCAATCATTCTGGTTTGCAGCCCTCATGTCTCCTCCCGTTGGAATGTTTGTAAAGGATAACCGAAATGTAGCTCTAAGCCAGGTCACTATCGCTGTGCCTGACAAAGCCAAGTGAAACCCCCTCCAAGGTTCTGTGGTGTTTGTTAAATGTCAAAATGACTTAAAAATATATTTTTTTAATAGTCATAAACATTTATGACGCAAGCAATATCAGATTTGTTTGAAAAAGCATCACACTGCCCCCCCCCCCCCCCCCCCCCCCCCCCCCACCACCACACCCCCGCCCGCATTTTCATGTAAACAAGTCTTTTTAGGCCAGCGCGCCAAACCCCGTCCCCC
>JAODKM010000105.1:935738-966301 GCA_026780845.1 Petrocephalus sullivani | reverse complement strand
ATAATCTCAGCATTACCTCCCTTGACTTAAACTCCACACACCTGGAGATGTAACCCAACATCCTATTGGCCTTTTTAGGTGTTGGTTAATAGTGTAACGGTGTTGGTGGTGTAATCTTTGCCCTTTGTGCCGTGGTGTCATGGCCTCTCTCCCCTCCCAAGGTGGAGCCAGGCTCCAGTTGTGCCGTGTTCGGTCTTGGAGCAGTGGGCCTGGCCGTCGTCATGGGGTGCAAGTCAGCCGGGGCGGCACGCATCATCGGCATCGACCTAAACGCGGACAAGTTCCAGAAGGCCAAGGAATTCGGAGTCACGGACTGTGTGAACCCCAAGGAGCATGAGAAGCCCATTCAGGAGGTTCTTGTAGAGATGACTGATGGAGGGGTGGACTATTCCTTTGAGTGCATTGGCAATGTTGGGATTATGGTAAGCTTTGGAGGACTTTCCATACTGATCATCAGAAAATCAGTGTAGATGTTAATGCATTTTTGGGAAAAGTCTTTAAAGTATTCACCTATTTACAAAAATGTTACTACTATACTACTATATGTCACTGTTATTGAATGAGCAGATACGTTAAACTTGGACCGTGCTGTATTTTGTGGCTTAAATTAAGCTTGAGTTTAAATTGTAGTTTTGATCATTTGCTGTTGTGATTTGTTTGCTTGCTTGTTGTTGTTAGAGAGCTGCTCTGGAAGCCTGTCACAAAGGCTGGGGTACCAGTGTCATCATAGGGGTGGCCGGTGCTGGACAGGAGATATCGACACGCCCCTTCCAGCTGGTCACGGGGCGTACTTGGAAGGGTACAGCATTTGGAGGTGAGGCTCTTCATTTATGTGTGTGTGTGTGTGTGTGTGTGAAATTCAGAAACCCTGTGTATTGCTCTGTTCACGTTTCTATTTGCTGTAGTGGAATGTATTGACACCAGGATTTTGGCTGGTTTTGTCAAGAATGGTTTGATTATACCATCTTGTTTCTGTAGGCTGGAAGAGTGTGGAGAGTGTACCCAAGCTGGTGGATGATTATATGGCAAAGAAGCTGAAGGTGGATGAGTTTGTGACCCACACATTGCCCTTTGGTCAGATCAACGAGGGCTTTGACCTTATGCATGCTGGGAAGAGGTAATCTCCAGTGTATTGAAGCTATAGAACGAACTGAAACTGCGTGCACACTGAATGAAGAAAGTGGCTGTACGTTGAGTTTTTAAATTTAGGATTAGATAAAATGGCTGCAGTGTTTTTTTTTTGGTCATGTTAATGAAATGTAGTTATGAATGCAAAGCTTTCTCTGTTGCAGCATTCGGACTGTTTTGAAGTTCTGAAGTTCAGCCCTGTTGCCTTAACCCCAGAAGGCAGACCCATCTCTGTCCCAGCTGCTCATAGCTCCAAGCTCTCTCCACAGCTAAACAACGTGACCCTGTTAGTAATCAGCAGCAGTACTGATGCTCAAGGCGTGTCTGAGTACCAGGATAATTAAACCAGTTTGAAATTACAGCCTGCTTTTTTCTTCCCCCCCTGTATGCCTTAAGAGCGTAAGAGAGGGTTGTCAGGTATCTGATTGACTAGGATGTTTTGTTTTTTTTTTTATTAAGAACTGGGCCAATGGTGTGAGAAGGTTTTTGTTCCTGTAGTTCTGGATAGAGAACACGTTCTAACAGGCTAATTCAGTAGAAGTGCACAAGGATCTTGTCTGAAACTGAAGAAACATTACAAAATAATCTTAGACTGTCAGCGAGTGCCATGTCTACCCAACTGTGAGATGAATCTCAAAAACAGAGGCGTTATGATCATCTGCACTACCGATGTCCCAGTTGGACAAATCTCATTTTAATGACAATCCAATCACGTGACTGGGCTCAGCCAATCACACTGAAGCAAGTGGAAGCGGGCCTTCCACACTCTCTCTCACTTACACATGAACATAGCATTGATAACCACTGATCCTTAATGGGATCTCTTGAAAGTGAAGCATAAAAAAAGTACAGCACTCCCACATTACAAAGCACCATACACTGCAGCATTGTTACAATGTGGTGGTGTAGCCATCTTTTCCCCCGAACTCTACATAAAAGCAGTTCTGAGGACTGTAAGACATCCGTTTCAGCATTATGGATCTGGCAACATTAGAACAAGGACACACGGTATCTGATTGGTTGGGTGCAGATCACATGACACTGGACAGAAAAAAAACAGTACTGACGATCATAAATGAAATGGTACAAGGTGGAAAAAGTGAGGCACTCTTCCTAGGAGATGCTAGAAGCCTGGTTCCAGACAAGGTCTTTGGGTTGAATACTGTAAGAAACCTGCCGTGGGTATACATAGGGTGTCGAGTCTGATTTTTCAGCATTTCAAATAAAATCTGCAAAAAAAAAAGTAATGGCACAGCTACGTCTAAAAAAAAAAAAATCAACACTGCAGGGATCCATATACAGTGCTATTTCATTAAAACCACGTCATGTACGTTCATTACCGTCAGTCACCCGCCAAGCGGCTTAAGCTACCCCTGCCTGAATGAGCTACAATGCATTTCAGCACCTCTACGGAGGGGGAAAAAAACACGAGAGGATCTACTCTGACAGTGAACTTGCCTGAAGTTTAACTGAGACAGCCCTGACTGTGCTGCAGCTCCAGCAGGTAATTGTATAACAATGGCAGAGGAGGGAAATGTCAGTATCTATCCACAGTACATCTCATCCACAACAGGCACCCCTAGTGGCAGGGATGCCACCAAAATAAGCTTGTATCTTTTCATTATTTCCCAAGCTCAGGTTTTCGAAGAGTGTTCCCTCAGCAGCCTGTTTTAATCAACCCAATTCCAGATGTTTTCAGGTGGTAACAACAAGCTGGGAAAATAAGTGTCACAGGAAAACGAGGGTTGATTGGGTGTCAATGATTGGATAAACTTGGCTCCCTCACTGCTGTGTGTGTGTGTTTGCGTGTGTGGGGTGGGTTGTGAGAGAGGGGGGGGCAGCTTCGCTCTATATCTGGCTCATGAAGTGGGGCCGGCCGTTGTCATCGAGCCTCCGCGTCAGGATGTCGCAGCCCGTCTCCGTCACCAGCAGCGTGTGCTCAAACTGTGCCGAGCGCCGGCCGTCCCGCGTCACAGCTGTCCAGCTGTCAGGCCACGTCTCGTCCTGCCATCCACCTGAGCGGCACGGGGGCGGGGGGGTCAATGGGAGGCACGTGCTCGTGGAAGAGTGGGCAGATGCTGCATGTGAATGGTCACCAGTGCACCTAGATCCACACAAACCCCAGACTAGCTATTTTGTCCTTAATCTGTTGAGAAAAAATCTAGTATTTGGAACAATATAAAAAATTAAAAAGCCAATAGATTATTGGTTATTGGACTCCCTTTTTGTCTTGATGGAAGAACTCCACACAGTTAGACACCTGACAACTAAGGCCGGAACCACACAGGTCACCCTAGAGGTAACTGCACTGCACCACCAGCAGAGGGAGCCCTTCCTTACCTTCACAGATCATGGGCTCAATGGTAAAAACATGGCCTGGCTTCATCACTCCCACGGCTTTATTTTCTGTGGATAGGATTGAAGAGAACAATCTGGTTAGCGACAACCAGGAGGTGGAGGGGGGTGAATTGCTCTGAGAGGTGGCCACCTGGGCAGAGCCACTCACTGGCATAATGTGGCACATTGGGGGCGGTATGGAAAAGCTTGTGAATGCCGTGGCCACAGTAGCTCCGCACCACGGAGAAGCCGTTGGCCTGGGCGTGTTTCTGGATGATGTTGCCCAACTCCCTGTAGCGGACACCTGGCTTCACTGCAGGAGGGAATACAGAAAGGGGTCAGAGGTCGCTGCCATGGCGATGATGAGGTTACATCACAGGCATTAACTGTGATGTAAAAAGGAATGCCATACGCCCGGCTGGAGTTACCCCGGTCCCACAGCCAAATATCTTTACCGGCTCAGTGTATTCAGAGAGTGAAGGAGACGCTGTCGTTTTTATTTTGCCAACAGAGGCACTTAATTATCTCCTAGCAGCAGATGCCATCATCTTTGTGATTATGGCAACACATGACACAACACGGCAGTCTCTGTACCCTCAGACACTTAGGAAGCACGGTGTAACATTAGCGACCAAACTGCTCCTAGGTAACCTAAGTGTGTTAGCAAACTCCTACCCTTACCTGAGTCGATCGCTTGCATAAGGCATTCATACGTGGTCTGAACCAGCTTCTTGGCCGCCTCATCAACCTCCCCGATGAAGAAAGTTTCATTGAGGTCACCGTGGTAACCGTTGCGGTAAACTGTGATGTCCACTGAATGGGAAACAGGACAGTAGACGTGTCTCTTAGTAACGGTCTCTTAGTGTGACCAATGTACACCTGTGTCACAGAAGTTGCTTTATCTCGACGGAGGGAAAAGGAACTAAACATCCCATAATATTTCCCCAATGGATAAAAATAACTGTCAATGGAAAGCATTCTGGGAAATTCAGTTTCCATCATCGGTCCAGGGTTCGATTTCTGACTGACCATTGAGGATGTCTCCTTCCTGGAGGGGCCTCCTGTCCGGGATCCCATGGCAGATGACCTCATTGACAGACGTGCAGCAAGACTTGGGGAAGTTGTAGTAATTGAGAGGGGAAGGGTAGCAGTTCCGGGCAGTACAGGCCTGCAGGCAGGTTGGGAGGGAGGGGAGCACTGGTTACTGCTACTTTCGGTGTGGGGGGTACCCCCCCCCGGCTCCCCCACGAGGTCCAGCAGAGTGTTGGAATGTCTCACCAGATGCACAGCGTGGTCGATCTCCTCTGTCGTCACACCCGGCTTCACCATCAGGGCGGCGACATCGAGCACTTCTCGGGCCAGCTGTGTATAAATAACCATGGTAACCACAAGCAGCCAACTATTGACTGGTAACACTTACACCCAACAGCAACAAAATAACCACATTGTTGAACCTGAGTATGACTGTGGTCACTATTTCAATTATGATCTCTGATCTTCAAAAAAATGCAATGTGACAGCAGGAGTATAACGCCATCAAAGCTACCAGCCCCCTCTTATGCTCTGGAAATGGACATCCAACCAGACCCAATCCGCCCTATGACAGAACCATTTTAAGTCCCATTTTAAGCTGATCATATTTCCTAGAAATCATCCAATTCAGGGACACTCTTTTGGGTCCCGATTTTAATACGCATCGTTACACATTGCATAACGCCTGATCCGGGTACATGCGACCTGTGCTGAAACAGTCACGGTGCATTTATTTCACTAGATGGGAGATGAGGGTCCAGATGACAGGAATTTGGAAAGGGATAGTTTTTTTTTTTTTTTTTTTTAAAAAGGGGGTTAGGGTTAGAGACATACTTTACACACGACCCTCATCCCTTCAATGTCTTCAGGAAAAAGAATCTTTATCTGAGAAGTCCCCTTCAGTGACTGCTCCAGTTCAGACATTCCTGGAACGACACCACAATGAAGACAGAAGGCATTTTTACTTCACTTTTTCAGAGGGAAATCTGATCCGAAACCCAAACTGTGTCGTGAGGCAAAGTGGTCTATAGGTCAGTCGTTTTCACAATCTTCTGAAACTGCAGAAATTGCTGCCAAAGAAAATGCTGAAAAAAACTATATAACAACTAAACAAATATGGCAAAAAACACAACACCCATCTAATCCGAGACACATGGCCTGAGAGATAAGATAAGTGGAAAGCTGACATAATACACATGTATGCAGAGCTTGATGCGCTGCAGATCAAGGTGTACACAGCAGCCTGAGATAATTAAGGCACGCTTTGCTAATGCTGATCTGTATAATAGCTAGTGCTTTAGAGGCTAATGCGACTTAGAAGATGAAGAAACACAGAACAAAGCCAGAAAGCTTTAATTTCTTGCTGGAGACCACAGCCGCTCTGACACTTTTGACAGACCTCAAGAAGAGCACACCGTGCCTTGAAGCATGCTTAGACACAGGGTCAAAAATCTAGGCAAAAATGAATGATGCTTCCTCAGGACCGTACTTATTGTTACACAAAATTTCTGCCATGAGTAAAGAACACGCAGCAGTTACCTAGCGGGTGATCGGCGTAGTCTGGCCTCTGGATATTCTCTGGCACAGGCCTCATTGGGGTCTGACAGAGAAAGAAGGATTGACAGAAAGAAAGAGAGGGATAGAGGGAGGGAGACAAGCAAGGAGAGAGAGCAGCCACAGCACAGAATCTCAGTAAAATAACCAGCATCCCACACTGCAGATTCTATTCCCTCGACGATCACGTCTCAGTACGTCTCTGCGAAGACCTACCAAGGGGTAGTGCGGTCGTAGCTTTCCGGTGTAGCGGTAACCCGGCCAAGGGTCCGTATCCATGTCGTTCTCCACTTTCTTCTTGGCATCTTCTTTGGTCTTGTCTTCCTCTGCGATTAACAACGGAAAAAAGACGCCGCTTAGAAGGCCAGCCAGGATCACGTCATACCGGCGAGTGATACGTCAAGCGTTTCTCGGTTAATTTAGACTGGATAAAAAAAAAATAAAAAAAAAAACACACATACTTGCTTTTTTGTGCAGTAGTTTGTGGGTGGCCCAACTTCCCTTGAAACACTCCTAGAAATAAGAAATATAGATATAAGAAAAACATTAAAAATATTCCAACCGCACTAACATGTGACCTGCATGGACCACACTACACACGGAGCGCTCGCTCATATTCTTAGGCGGTAAGGCCAAGAGTGCAAAAAGCACCCCTAAAAGCAAGAAACACCGTCTTAACGCAGTGCCTCGCTAACTCCTGCGACGTTCACTAGCGGCGATAGTGAGACGCTTGCTAATCCGCAATGCAGCAGCATTTAACTCGCATGATGAATCACGGCTCTTCCACCAGCGTCCCCATACAACAGCCAGCCAATCACGCCGCAGCGAGGGCCGCTTCCGTCGCAGTCCGGCTCCCAGAGGCCTCCCGTCAGTGCTGTCCTGCACGTCCATCTTCCCAAACACCCCCGAGAAGGACACCGTGGATAAACTTCAGTAGTGCCCTGCTCAGCCGACACCGGTAGCCAACTACACACGGCTGGACTTCTCAGCTACACACTTCCCTTAGGGGCCCAACAGACGGGCCCTTCCAGGCATCCAAATTGGCTTTCGGGGATCAAGTCTGTCTTTAATGTCAACTTCACACACACTCAAAAATTTGAGCCTAAGCAACTGAAATCTTACCCACCTGAATGGTACAACAGCCAAGCCTTCTGAAAGATTTAAAAGCAGCACTCCGATTCCCAAACACAGATTATGCAAAGTGAGGGTGCAGGCTGAACATTTGTTAGTAAGGCCTGCTGGTGTCAGAAGGGCAGCAGTAGGAGTAAAAATAGCCAGGACTTGGGTGACAGCAGTGATCCTAGGGTGTTTGAAGGGTGGGGTGTGAGAGGGGTCAACCTTATCAATAGCCAATGATATGCTTTGAAACTGTGACTGACAGGGGAAGGGGCACTCCGTGGACCAATCAGCTTTCACCAGGGGACCGGTACCTCATTGAATCCACCGCCATATATGGCCCTTCTGGGCAACACTACCAGCAGGAGAGGTCACCAGATACAGCCGTGGCGAACAGACTAGGCGTGCAAAGTGCTTACGGGGGGGGGGGCCCGGGAGGATGGAGAGTATATAAGTAAATAGCAATCCCCGTAGACAGCACTTTAAGAAGAAGCAGGGATTTGGGGGGCAGCCTGCTCTGAATGCACACATGCAATCATTATATTTTCAAAAACTGTGCTGCTCAATGTCTTTTCATCTTCAAAGCCACACTGGGCGCGCCCCAGGAGAGCAGAAGGCATCAGTGACGGGCAAGAGAGGGCACAGTTAAAGCCCCCCTCATCTGAGGGGTGTCCCGCCCTCCCAGGGGCCACACACCGACTGGCCTAGGCACCCGAATGAGCAAGACGCCTGTTGGTCCGGCCCCATCTCCTCTCAGCACTTGGAGAAAGAGACGAACAGCAGCCTCAAAGCATTCTGGGCCAAGATTATATGTCGGATAATGAGCAATCAACAATGGTTAGTGGGACTGAAAAATGTTACCAAAAACATGGTTTATATCTATGGTCTTCTGTTTCCAGTCAGATTTTTATTCATTATCTTACGAAGATTGTTAAACCTTTGATAAAAGCGTAATAAATTAGTAAAAGTGGGTTAATGCATGCATGTGCAGGCCGAGCACCTGTCTTGTGTAAAATGCTGCTTAGGAATGGCTGGCTAACATCCCCCCCCCAAACCAGCACTAGGTTTGCTGCAAGACAGATGGATGGAAAATTCAGAAGCTTCACTTTAACCAGTATGAGATATTAGGCATCGGCTAATAATCATTTAGCACTACAATGGTAATTGCCTTCTGATCATTAGGCACCCTTTGTCTTCTGATGGCCCAATAAGGACGTCATCTGCAAACACTGACATTATATTTCGCCAACACTAAACACCACGGCACCCAGCAGATCCAATGAGCGGTGCACCGATTTCCCATCACCCTAAACCGCCTTCTGCTGCATAAGCCAGGGCCAGGCCATGCGGGTAGCGGGCACGGCGCGTGGCGGGTGCACGCGTGCGAAGGCGGCGCGTGCAGACGCGCGGCGTCACGTGGAGCCGCGTGGAGACGCGCAGAGGGGCACGTGGGAGCGCGCACGAAAAGGCACGAGCAAAAGGGGTGCAGGAAAAGTTCCGGGCTAATAAAAAAAGCCCGTATCGGGAGGCCTATCGTTAACTTTCTCGGAGGGCCAGCGCTACAATGAGGCGGGCTGACAGGGGCGCGGAAGTGCGGGCAAACGCGGAGAACCGCGCCGCGTAAGCCCGGGTTTAGTCCCCAAGCACCACGGAGCCGATATAAAATGTCTGATCTTCCTCGGCGCCGCGAACCGGGACCCGGGGCCCCCGGGAATAAGCGCCCGATCGCGGCTGATTGGTGCCGGGCGGCGCGGCGGGTACCTGCGAGCAGAAGTAGGAGCCCTGGATGCCCAGCTTGATGCACGTCGGGCACTGCAGCTTGGCCTGGCTGCCGCAGCCCTGCGTCTCACACTCTCTGGTCTCCACCGCCGCCATGCTGACACCCCGGCACGGCGAGGAAAGGGGGAGGGACTGACCGGGGGCTGCTCGGCCGGCTGGACGCCGCCCGCTTCGCTCGCCGCCGCCTATTCGTCGCGTCCCAGCGCACGCCCGCGAATGCTTTAAGGGCACTTGGCGGAATTAGGGCCGATTTCAACATAAGGGATCGGTGTAGCGGTGCGGATGCATCACTTCCGCTGCGCGTAGCCGGGATACATTGCATGCATTAAAAATGTGCGTAATGCCTGTAATGGAACAGCCGGCCGGATCGCATGCGTTATCTGCGCAGCGTGCAAAAAGCCAGCCACGTGTCTCAGAAGGAGCAGTGTGAGCAGATATTTTATTATGAATTATAATGCATATGCTCTTAAAAGCAGTCATATATTTTCGTCACTCAGTAAAATCCCACCCGCTTTCCCATAATCCCCCACACTGACATATAGTCAGACTCCCGTGTTTCTGGCTGCAGGTACGGTGCCCGCTGGCGCGCATGCGCACCCGTGACGCCATCGCAGCTCGCGTCCCATTGGCCGGCTCGGGCCAATCAGCGTTTATGTTCATAGCGGAGCCCGCAGAGTCGGACTTGCTATAAGATGGCGACCGCGGAGCCGGTGAGTGCGCGCAGCCCGACGGGCCGTTCGCCGGGTTCCGCTCGCCGTCTCGGGGCGGCACGGGTGTGTCGGACTGGAGGGGGAGCGCTGTCCCGTTAGAGGGGCTCGGTCCTGCGGCCGCCGGAGCGCCTGTGCCGGGCAGGGGGCCCACCCAGCGGGGCCTGCGCTAGTACTTATATACTGCATGTCAGGCTAGCTGCAGCCCTACTGCCAGACCATAATAAGCGCTGCCAGTCCGTCACAGGCTCGTTACGGGTCTCTGTCGTGTTGCTGGGGCCCCGCTTATTGGTGACGTGATTTAATGTACATGTATTCTTATTTACCTTTGAACTGAAACATCTGATGCCACAAGAGCAGTTTGATTGAATGTAAACTATCGCAATAGTAGTTGGGGGAAATATTACACGCTGTCCAATTTTTATTCTTTTTTGTAATTTATTTTTAATTCAGTTGTTTATTATTATGCATTCATGCATGTGTATGAACTTTTAGTACCAAAAGAATCATTAAAAACAAAAGCACAAACTAAACTTTTATTTAACTTTCAAGGAAACCACTTTAAGTTCCCAAAATTCTGACGAAGAGAAGCAGCCGGAAGCAGCCAGCCAAGAAGTTACAAGTCCAGAAGACTATGTAAAACATCCACTACAAAACAGGTGGGTTCTTACATCAGTAGCCTCACGCCAGCTGACGTGGCAAAGTATTCCAAAACACCTGGAGTATTCCAAAGTATTCCAAAACACCTGGAGTATTCCAAAACACTTGGAGTATTCCAAAGTATTCCAAAACACCTGGAGTATTCCAAAACACTTGGAGTATTCCAAAGTATTCCAAAACACCTGGAGTATTCCAAAGTATTCCAAAACACCTGGAGTATTCCAAAGTATTCCAAAACACTGCCAGTCCAGGATCAGTGCCAAATCCAATGTCTGCCAAAGCCTGCAGTAACCAGTTAATTTTATTTGCTCGTTGGTGTACTTTAAATATTAATTGTGCAGTCTGTGGTGATGTCAACACGATTCTATGATGTTTGTACCTTTGCACATTTTCCGTTTGCACGAGAACGCGGGATCAGCTAATTCTGTTTCTCAGGCCTTACTTGTGTGTATGTCTCTATATTTGTCATGGTAAATACTGAGCCTTTTGCAGCGTTTATTTCCTTAGCCTCTCCCGGCATAATGATTCTGTCCCTTTAAAACAGATGGGCTCTTTGGTTCTTCAAGAACGACAAAAGTAAAACTTGGCAAGCGAATCTGCGGCTCATCTCCAAGTTCGACACTGTTGAGGATTTCTGGGCGTAAGCGATCGTTTCTTTGCTGTTTGTTCGTCGGCCTATCTGTTTGTTTGCGTTGGTTGTGATGGCGTCACGGCGAAAGTGTGACGTAAATAATGTATTTTGAGCAATTTTAAGTAATTGTATTTTTTTTTTCCCAGTGTAAGGACAACTGTGGCTTTACTTTAACTTATTATTTAAATGTAAGAACATAATTTCTGAATATTAAACTATATATATATTCTGCATTGTATGGTTGTACATTTTAGGTGATTTTTGTACTTGGGATGGTGGTGGTGGTGATGATGGAAATAAGCAGCAGAGCAGAAGCGGCCTGATTGTTGTGGTCTTCAGGTTTTTAGCAAAGTCCTTGTCAATATGACATTCAGTAGTACAGAGAAAATGTCTCTTGCTTTATCATTCCATTGGTGAGTGAAGTGACATTGTGTGCTGACAATATCACCTATAGTGTGGTGATGATGATGACGATGATTTATTATTGTCTGCAGTTAGCTGTGGATTATTGTATGACTTTACGTGTTTTTTGTTCTGAACACCCATTTTTCTCTCTACTGTGGGACTTGATGTCATTCTACGTAAGGTCAAATGGTCAGATAAAAAGCATATAGTGTTTTGTGTGCCAAACCGCATTGCCTGTTGTTTCTCTACTGACTAACGTAGAAGAAATTTCCAAAGTTTGGGGGGGGGAAATCACAGCATCACAGGTTTTTTTAAAGAAAATGTTTACGTCATTGATTGAGGTAGCTGTTGTGTGTTATGCATGACATTACCTGAATGCTTATTGTGGTTTCTCAATTGGCGTTTTTAACTGCATCACCCCTGTTATCATTGTCATTTCTTTTTTTTTTCTGGATAATGTGAGATCGGCATTCGCAGCAGACGTGTGTGTGTGTGTGTGTGTGTATGTGGCGTCCATGTGCCTGGCTCTGCAGTCGCCGTCTGAAACCACACCTATGCTCGGCTTATTCGTTCTTCTGCCTTTCCAGACTCTACAATCACATTCAGCTGTCAAGCAACCTGATGTCAGGCTGTGATTACTGCCTTTTCAAGGTAGGAGCTAACTTTAAATTCCAGTCACGTTAAGGAATGATTTTTGGCCATTGCAGCCTCTTGTTTTTTTGCATGAGAACTATATGATTGGGCTCTGGAAAAACTCCATGATGATTGTCATTGTGACAGTAGTATTAATTACGGGCCTTGGAAAAAGCCCGTGGTATCCTGCTCTGCTGATGAACTCTCGTGGCCAGGCACGTCTCCCACTCCCTCCTGCTGTGCTGTGTGTCTAGTGTCAAAGGTCTCTGGTCTCCCAAAAGGGGGTCACGGACACTCTTAAGTAGCCGCCCTTATCATAGCGACATCGCGCTTGGGTCCCACCTGGCTTTGCACTTATCGGTACGTGTTGCAGCAGCTGTAGCTATGGTACGTCGTGCACACATTAGTCAGTCTCCTTATTTTGGGGAATGGGCTAAAGAAGTCTAAAGTGATCTGGTACATTTAACCCCTTTTACTGTGGTGCAGTATGTCATGAATATATATGACTTGCTCAGCATGCCAGTTGTTAAATTAAATTTGATAAATAGAAATTACAGAGTGATTTAAAATGCAGTAACCATGCTTGTGACCCCTGCGCAGGACGGAATCGAGCCGATGTGGGAGGATGAGCAGAACAAGCGCGGCGGTCGCTGGCTGATCACGCTGTCCAAGCAGCAGCGGAGGGCTGACCTCGATCGCTTCTGGCTTGAGACCGTGAGTGACCTAGGGATCTCGCGGCCCATACCCCGTCGTCCCGCGCGGCTCGGCCAGTCTTAAGCTGTCTTCTCCCTCAGCTCCTGTGCCTTGTGGGCGAAGCCTTCGACGACCATAGTGACGACGTGTGCGGCGCCGTTGTCAACATCCGAGCGAAAGGGGACAAAATAGCAATATGGACGACCGACTATGAAAACAAAGATGCCGTAACGCACATAGGGTGAGTGAGAGGCAGTCTTCTGCGGCATGTGTGAGGGTCTTCAATGTTTGGTCTGATTCTCAAAGGAAGTTCGGTGAGCCAGGTGGCCGCATTTTATTATGAAAGAGGGATCATTCATTTGAGCAGTGATGTATGACCTTTGAGCGACCCCTAAAGATAAGTACTAAAAATACTTGGAACTATTCTAATGGCCACTAGAGTTTCCATTTATGAAGCTCATTGAGATCTAGAGATGTTTGCTAATTCGTTATAGACGGAAAAAGACAATGCATAACGTGTACCAGATGTTTAGTCATGTCACTAATATGCGTTGATTATGCAGGAAAGTGTACAAGGAGAGGTTGGGGGTCCCACAGAAGATTATCATCGGATACCAGTCCCACGCGGACACAGCCACAAAAAGCGGTTCCACCACCAAGAACAAATTTGTTGTGTAGGGAGGCCCTCAGGACCTGTCAAACGCAGCATCCCTTCCATTTAAGTTCTTTTTATTATTATTTTTTATTCATTTAACGTTCCATGATGGCGTCAAGCAATCCATTCCCAGGTTAAACCAAAGTCCCTTCAGGGAAGAGCGGGCTCCTCGCAGTCGGGTTCCCGACGCGAGCTCTTGCAGAGCCTGTCTCCGCTCCTCTAGCCCTCATCATAGGAACAAAGAAGGACTTTTGAAGATGACGAAACAAAGGATGACCTCATTTCATGGCTGGCTTTTGGCAACTTTAAATTCCGGCGGAAAGAGAGACCCTGAACAAGTAGTTTCGTGTTAAAGTACAAAATTTTAAGAACCATGCTCACTTTGATTGTATCGATCCATTTAGTGACAGATGATTTCCACTCCGAGGGATTTTCACAATTTACGGGCACGCTTTTTTTGCGGTAATCCTCCATATTTCACTCTAATTTATTTTATGTTGTTATTCTGACAGTGTTGAGACTTTTTGTTCATTTTGAAGGTTAAAGGGGTTGTTTTTTTATGGTATCTTAGAGGGCTTTGGAATTAATAGCTGTGTGAGTCATTTCTCCCATCCTGTTAAAATATAATTTTGGTTTAATTAAAAGGTTATTATTTCTGTTGGGGATATACATGTTCTTTTCTTTTAGTCTTTATTACATTCCTTGTCTGACAGTTGGACGTATCTCAAAAAGGCCTTCGTTTTTTCTGTTTAATGTGTCTGTTAGTGTGTTTTGTTTCAGTTAAATTTCACTCATTAAGGCAATGTAAAAAAAAAAAAAAGACTGTAAATAAATGTGTACAGCGAATTGTCTTTATTCAAGGGGTGTGATTTATTTATTTATTTTAAAATTATTATTCAATATCAGAATTGAAAATCTCTATTTGGTTCGAAAGGTCATGCGCGCTGTCATATTACTGATCGGCGGGGCCTGATCGAACCAGCAACCCGCTATAGACTGGAATGCGACCCGTAGGCACCGTGCAGCCTGCTACGTTTTGCTGTCCTGCCGGATCGGGACACTGACCTTCAGCATCTGTGAGCAACAGGTGGTGTATATTTAGCCCATTTCACATGCGCCCGGCAGCAAGCAGCTCTCATTATTGTCATTGCTGGGCCCCCGCCTGTAGCAAAGTGACTCTTAGATATTTCAAGCAGGCCTGCTGCTACTTACTAGCATACAAGACGTCCCACTTAAGGTTGTAATGATGTAACCCTACGAAGGCCACAGATACATTTAAACCAAATTTCCCAACAGTTAAATGTGAAGTAAAACTTGGGAGTATGGGATTAGACCACCTGTTTTCAGGGTTTAAATCATGCAAAGCGTTTCACAGCATTCAATGTGGCACTAAGTGGATCTAATTATTAGAGTTAAATGGCTCATTCTGGCCTGATGGCCTTCTGCTACCTAATATCAGGGTGGCACAGTGTGTTGCCTCACACTTTCAGGGATGGGGAGTTGGTCCTGTCTTTTTTTATGTGTCGATGTTCTCTCCCTGTTGGACCGATTTCCTCCAGGTACTCCGGATCCCTTCCACAGCTCAATGAAAAGTAGTTAGGTTGACTTTTGTCTCTCTAGTGTGTGTGGGCATACTCCCTGCAATGGGCCCTACCTTGTGCGTTATGCTATCCAGGCTCTCCCTGACCCCAATCGGATGGTTAGAAGATGGATGTAAATGGCTTTACAGTCAAATGTAATATAATAAAACATGATACAGTTACCCCTTCACATTTGCGAGTCTCAGAGGAGATGAGGTGAAAATCTGCTAATGATACTTGGGCCGATTATTAAAAACTCAGAATTAACAGCACAGAAAAGTTACTGCAGGAAACATGAGGTCCCACGGCCGAAATAACACAGTGAAATAATTTTTAATATATAGGATATAGTGTACACTTACACTAACAAATATTAAGTAACACTAATATTTATATTAGCACATGGGCACAAATTATGTGGGACGGAGAAGGGGGTATATTATTTTATTTGGTCTAAATTCTTTTTAGTAGGCCTATTGTTAATATATTATTGTCTTGACGTCTGTGAATTTCTGCTACCTTTCGGCAAGTTCCAAAAATGTTCCCATTTAATTGTTCACCGCTGACTGGCGAATAACCGAATCTGCCAATCTGGACTGGCGACTGTATTTTATGCCGAAGCATTGATTATGTTGCTCTACGGCTGTCCACTAGATGGCGCGCTGGGTCCATTTGCGGAGAGTGGCACAGCTGGCCGCCCCTGCTGTTGGCTGGAACAGGCGCTGCTGAGACATGGGAACCAAGCCGTAACAACGTCCATACCGATGCTTTTACATGATAATAGCTCATGCGTATGGAGTGTTTAATTGGAGCGATGTTGGAAGCCAAATCACTTTTACTGTAGAGAAACACAAAGACAGTCACATTTTTTTTCCCAACACGCTGCCCCAGTTCCCCCTTCAGACTCCGGGACGAGGACTCTGCAGGCTAATCACGTTCCATTCCCGGCCGTTTGCCGTTTATGAGCCCGATCACGTTATCTTCCTTATAGATGTGAAAACCTGCGTGAGACCGTCTGGCATATTGAAAGTGTCACGATTTTCAGATAGAGAGTGATGCGAACGGTTCCGGGATGCAGAGGAAAGTGTGGATGTTCTTTTCGGAAGCACTGCTTGTCGTCAGGGTCGGATTTAGGTCCCATGAGGCCCCGCAACACGTGTCTTTCGCAGGCCCCCTGCACCCCCTTTTAACCTCACCCGTTCCCCCTCCTAAATATTCTATATTGGAGTCTGTCTTACTTTCGTTCCATTCTTTTTTTATTTTTAATATCATAAATAGTGGACAGTTAAATTTAATAAATTATTTACACAAAATAATTTCCTCAGTTGACATCTATCTGTCTTTTTCACACTATTACATGCACGTTAAGTATATACAATGCAAACTCCATGCCAATCCACCACAGCTGAATGACTGACTTTGCTAGCTATCCAAATCGCTTGCTTGCTTACCACGGTAGCTAGAGAGCTTGAAGGTTACGATAGCTTACTAAGCTAGTTGGTCACCAGTTTTTACAACCATGCCCCTCGAGCAAAAATTACCAGGCAAAACTTGCTTGGTGTTTCGCCCATTGTTAGCACACCCAAGGTGCTGCGAGTGTGAGCCTAGGAGCCCAAGTGGTCAACTCAGTCTTTTGATGCCAGGGGTCCTGGGAGCCCTCACAGCAGGGGCGTAGATTTAGGGTGGACGGAGGGGACGTGTCCCCCCCACCAATATCCTCCGACCATTGAAATGTCCCCACCAATAATTTAATCCACTTTGTCATAGGTCCCCACCAATGTCCAGAGCAAATCTACGCCCTTGCCTCACAGTGTTAGTGTTGAGGGGTCCAGGGGCCCTCGTGGTCAACATATATTTAAACACCAAGGAATCTGGGGCCCCTCACATCGTAAGTACCATATGTTTGCTCACCTTAGTGGTGAGCCCCTACTACCACCACCCAGGGGCATAGTGGTCATCTGCTGTGCGCAGTGAGGGTGCTTGAATACAACTTTCTTCTTTGGCCATGCAGCAGGCTTGGAGGTAAGAAGCAGGGGGCAGTGTTCGAATGTACTGCTGCATTTCAGCCATCTTACGGATGCAGATTTTTATTATTTTTAAAACGTGGTCTTATCTTGTGAACCAAGTTTGTCAAATTGATTTTTTTTTACGGAACACCTCATCAAAGATTACGCTGTTAACTGATTAAAAAGTTTCGCCACAGTCCCGTCATAAACATCTAGTCTATGTGCGCATCAGGCAAAGATTGTCCCAATCGATCCGAAAGGTAAATTCATAATGTTCTGACAGCCTGTAGACAGTTTATAATTGCGGGGTTATAATTGTCATTATTAGAGAGCTCGAGGCTTCGTTTCTTGACTTTTAAACAGTTAAAGAATTGAAAATACCCCTACCCAACTCTTGCAGATGTAACATTTATATGAAAACGCATTTTCCCTTGAAAAGCAGACACAATAATAGAAAAAAATACTAATGCAGATTTCTACGGATATTAAATATTTCTCATGTCTCGTATGAAACAAAAAGTTCCGATCATTTACACATGACACACTCTAACTGAATATCAAAGGATATGGAACGGACTGGGGCTGAGTATATTACACTATTTATGATGCCATAAAACATTTATTCCAGCGATCCAATATTCTTACGCACTCCGAATTCGTGTAATCTTGCCCACGCCTAATGCATATGGGTGTGGATGTAAAGCTGCACGATTATCCTCGACGACAGCAGTGTAAATTGAGGTAACGTGTAGCGTCCGCTATTATAGGGTGAGAATGGAAAAAACGGATGCTAATTGTCACAGTCCGCCGAGAGTAAATTAATTATTGATCGCCTTTCCATTCTTCTCTTGTAGGCTACTTGCTTCACCGTCCAGATTGTTTTATCTTCCCCAATGCCAGCACATTTCCCCAAGCACGGTTCTTGGTGGTAAAGGGCTACTTCTGGGGAGATGCATCAAACTGCGTCCCAAACTGCGTGGTTATATAGCACCGGGATTATTAACGTGAAATGCGCCACCGCCAGGGGTCAGTAAGGCAGACGCAAAGGCTTCTGTAGAAACTTGTCAAACGGATTAAATGTTTATGCAACCCCTCAAAAAAATCCTGTAGGACCCCAACGCTTCTTCAATAAATATTAACCCCCTCCTTATCTTAAGTGATCACACATTAGTGGGAAGCGGTCCCTAACTCTGGCTGAAAAGCCCTGATATAACCGAAATGCTATATTTGTAACTGCATTGCAATGAACACAAAGAGGCGATATTTTGGAAACCATATTTTAATTGCATTTGGTGCAGTAGGTACCCGGGGCAGCTAATATCAGACCTCTCCCGGATGTCTCCCGCAAATTTACATCAGCTCCCTGACACCCTCGAATGATGCGCAATGTCCCGCAAATCTGTCGTTCCGCTATCCGGCCTCGGTAAAATTAACCGGCAAGAAGTTCTACACCCTCCTCTTCCCCTGGGAAAAACCGGGCAGCTTGGCTGCACCGGGGTGTCATGCCTGGCCGGTCTGACGGACTTAAAAATGAGATACTTGCCAAGCCGCCCCGCATCCCCTTGCCCCCTGAGTGCAGTGGATGGACACACCGCACTGTACAGACGGTAACAAAACGCGAAAGCAATCAGCAAAGTAATTATCAGGCAGACCTATTAAGCGGTAGAAATACTGCATTAAAATGTGCTAATGCATCCGCGCTGGGTCTGAGGGATAATCGCAACCATGAAACGAAAAAAAAACAGTCAGTACTCTCTCCTCCTCATTGTCAAAACTGATAAATGCGCAAGTAAATAAAATGGCTCAAATATTTGGTGATGGTGTCTTAAAAGATACAGAAGAAGAAGTGACAGACAGAGTCTATATCATTATGATGGTTACTGACCCTCTTTGCAGCAGTAAGTTGTATTTGAAATGGAGCATAAACAGAAAATAGCATGATATAGGTTTCCCGTTAGAGCTTTCAGGCACCACGCCTTTGTATTCATGACAAAAAAAGTTAAGCACCCAGAAGTAATGGTCCGATTTGGATGTAATTTGGTACACGTGCAGACCAGTGATGGGTATGATAATGATTCAATTTGCAAGGAGCAAAGGCATCGTACTATGTTCAGCGATGCATCTCGGTTCTGCATTACCACAGATGACCGTCGTGTGCGTGTATGGTGGAGCTGAGGGGAGAGGACCAATCCTGCCAATGCTGTGGTCAGGCGTTACTCCTGGCATCATGGTGTCGGGAGCCATAGGGTATGACTTCAGGTCATCTCTGGTAGTGATTCGGGGGACCCTGATGGTACAGGGCTATGTCAATGACATCCTGCATCCGCATGTCTTACCCCTCCTGAGACAGCACCCTGGTACAGTCTCACAACCAGACAACACTCATCCACATATGGTACGCGTGTCTATGGACTGCCTGCGTCATGTTGAAGTCATCCCGTGGCCAACCAGGCCCCCCAATCTTTCCCCAGTCAAACATGTGTGGGATCAGCTCGGACATCAACTCAGACCCAGTGCCAATCTGCAGGATCTCGAGGGCCAGTTACAGCTGTTAGCCGACTTGCCGCAGGACAGGCATACCGAAGCATGTATCCAGGCCCGGGGGCATGCCACACCCTACGGACATGGGACCAGCAGTGTTCCGAATGCTGCCAATGCTGTTGTGCATTTGATCTGATATTATAATCACTGCGATACAGTCACACGACATCTCATTATGTGCAGATACATTTCATTCCCACCACTCCGTCTGGGTGCTTAACTTTTTATGTCACTTAGTGTATTAGAGTTTCAAGGATGCAAGGATGGCACACACTTTTTTCTGAAGAAAAGTTTATTATGATGCTGACAACAGACGCCAGTGTTGAGAAACATTTTCTTTAGTGCAGCAAATATAAATATTATATATACACATATATAAACACATCAACATATCTGGTCATTTTGAGTTTGTCATATACTGCAAGCAGTTTTTTATAGATGTCAAGGTTAATCACTCTTAACTGAACGACGTCTGGGAAAAAAATAATTTGAATCCTTTGACACAAGGGCGCAGGTTTGGTTTCAACATCGGTCCCCCCGTCTTGTTAATAACACGGCACTCCCACGATATTGGCAGGGGTCTTCCTTTGGCAAAGCCAGAAACGCTGCGTGGTTATATGGCACCGGGATTTTTAACGTGAAATGTGCCACCACTAGGGGTCAATAAGGCAAAGCAAAGGCTTCTGTAGAAACTTGTCAAACTGATAAAATGTTTATTCAACCCCTCAAAAAAATCCTATAGGACCCTAACGCTTCTTCAATAAATATTAACCCCCTCCTTATCTTAAGTGATCACACATTATTGGGAAGAGGTCCCTAACTCTGGCTGAAAAGCCTTGATATAACCGAAATAAAATGCTTTATTTGTAAATGCAGGGCACAGCGCTGAATTCGCCGTGCTGTACTGTTTTTTTGTTTAGATGCTGCACACATTACTCTAACAGTCGCGGGCTGACAGTTACCATTTTATTTGGAATTTTCACATGCAATTTAGACAGAATGGCTTCTCCTCTGGGACAAACGAGCCACGCAGAACAAGTAATTGTTATAACCTTACGAGCAAATGTCTAGTGTGAATAACACGTTTTTGCACAAAGCGAATCAATCAAGCCAACAGAAAGCAGAGAAGCAGGGCTGCGGAACCCGCCGGGCGGACAGCGTCAAATCGATTGGTGGTGGAACCGGCCAAGACAAACAAATAGAGAACCTAAGATTACTATTGTTTAAATAATATTATTAAAATGATTTAACAACAAGACAAACATGGAGACTAGTGCATCTGTAGAACTGAAGTGTATTTTGCCGCCATTACAGGAATTTCTTCAAACCCACATTATATGGAGGGACGGACAGGCCCAACACTCACACGGAATGCAATGCAAATACAGACATACAAGAAAGACTTTTCCGCCGCGGGTTTGCAGAGTGTTTTATTCTGTTTGAGCAGGACCGTCATAATCAAAGCAGAGGACAAGGCGCCATGCTAGTGGCGTATTCGCAGATGCTGTAGTCTTTGTTATCAAGGCACAGGCACTCAAAGGGAAACTCGAGTGACATGGGGCGAACCTGCAAAGTGACCAAGCTCGAATCGAGCGCAGCCCTAAGCCCTCCCCTCAGCCACCCACTCTGAGTCTATGATGGCCGTAATATATTGCCTGAATTAAAGGCCATCGCTATTTATTACACCGTCAAACCGTATTATTCCAGTGATGAGCATGGGGACAGACAGTGCCTTAAGAACATCCAGGTGAGCTCAATGCAGTGTTTCCATAAAGTAACCTTTACATCTCTGACATACGATCAAGTCATGCTTACTTTTTGCACAGTCACCCTAATTCAACTCAATTTGTTTTTATATAGCGCCTTTCACGACAGAGGGAAGGGAAGATTAAGGAATGAAAAAAAGAAAGCTAGATAACAAGAGGGGAAAGGAAGCAAAAACTCCCACGCTGGGAGAAAAACCCCACACTGGAGGTCCAGGGCCCCCTGGGAGCCACGCCCCCTGGGAGCCCCGCCCCCTGGGCATGCTAACATTATAGGAAAAATAAGTAGCTTACATGAGCCCAGGCAGTAGGATGCTTTGGTCTTTATAGAGTGTCCCTCCTTGTCTCTGCTACATCCACTCCTTTGTCCACTTCCCCCCTGTTCTACCTGGAGATTTCAGAAATCCCACCACAGCTGAATCCCCTGTAGGTTTCTGTGGTTATTTGTTGTTGCGTTTCCCAGCAAACTTCACTGTGTAAGTTGTAAATCCCTCGTCTTCTGATTATTTACTGCATCAGTGAATATAAAGATGTTTAATCCCCAACACCGTTCCTCAGATCATCTGCCACTTCATTTTCTGTGTGTTACTCGACTCTGAACAACATCTGGCCTGGTCTAAACTTCGACCCGCACTTCCCTAGCAAAATCCACATGTTTTGATCACTCTGAAATCCCGAACACTCAGTTATTCTAATGTCCCTTTATAGTGCTAGCTTCCTTGTCAGTTGACTGAGGTCAGAATACCCTCCTCCCCAGATCTGCCCCCAGACTCAGCTCTTCCCAGTTCCCAACCAAAATCTGTCACCAGCAGACCAAGGACCTCAAAGAAGCACTGTCATATCTGACTGTCCCGGAGCATAAGCCTCCGTGTAGATGGACACCTTTGCCCTCACAACTGGCGCTCTCTGTCTTCTCCATCGTGTGTCATTTTCTTTTGTTCATCAGTCACTATGCCCATTCCCAAAAACCCCCCAGTTTCCTTTCATTTTTAATCTCCCGCCCCAGAGTTGACCTGCACGTGACCCTCTTGGTCATCGCTAAGGAGTCTTCAGTCGGCCCTCCCAGCTTCGTCTGCAGCACGGCTGCCTGTTGTGATTTCATAAGCTTTTTAGCGCATGGCGGATGCTGGAACAGCAGCCCGAAAATGTGCTCTTATTTCTGGGCACCCGGACGCAAAAACCAAGGAAGACATTATCGCATCGTCGCCAGAGCGATGACGCAGAAATTTCTAGCTGTTAATTTTACAGTACGATAAATTTAAAAGACCCTTATGGGGCCCGTAATCCTTCTTATAGCCAAGGAAAAGAAGTATTGCGGTAATTTGGACTGTAACTCTCCATTCAGTTTATCTTCTGTATGTGGCTATATGTTGAAAAGCTACTTGCAGGGAGCCGCTACACTCGTACTGTAACAGAGAATCCATTTTCATGATTGGTTAGAAGCTCATTCCCTGATCAGCAATGTCTCCACACTCCTGCCCGATGGACCACGTCTGTCTGTAGACGACTGCCCCCTCCTGATTACTGTCCAGTGGGATAGTAGTGGTGTGGAGACACTGTTCTTCAGTGTCCTACACTGACCCTAAATCACCAATTTGCAAGTTCAGAACTGCACGTAGCTACTTTCTACAGATTAATTCATGAGAATGTATCTATAGCTGCATGCATATTTATGCATAATCCTTCCACAGATTCTTTTCCTGTGGTTTTCCTTGGAAAATCACTGGGAAAATTCAGTAGAGGAGGATATTATTGTGTGACAGTGTAAAATTTATATTCACTCATGTCAGTCAGTGGTTCTCAGGAATTTTGTTGGGAGACCCCACCACCCACCTCCAAAACACACTTAGCCTCACTGATCTTAGAGCAGATGCTCTGTTTCAGGGTTACTCAGCCATTTTTCCCTGTGGTCCAAATTCCATCAGTAGGGGTCTCCCTCTGGGCTGTGCAGACAGGCTTTTCAATGGGCAGGTACTGTTAAATTTTGCCACCTGGGGCAGTAGGGGGTGGGTAGAGGGGTCCGCTAGGTTGAATTTTCTGAATCGGGCCTCAGTTAATTTTGCCGATTACATTTGCGATATTAGCTGGGTGGGGGGACGGTTCCCCAAAACAAAACAGTTGGTGACTCTCATTGATTGAAAATGGACACTGAGGACCAGGACAGTACACAGACTTTTTGACGGATAGGTACCCGAAAAATGGGAGGGGTCCCCAGGTACACCCCCCCCCCCCGGCCCCCCCACTCAGCATATGCCTGGTCCAGCCTGATAAAACTGACGTGTGCGGGTGTTTGTGTGTCCAAAGGTTAAGAAGCGGGGGTAAAATGCTGCAGACGGGCTGACGGGAAGCTGCTCCTGTCTTAGGCGGGATGTCCCGGTAACACCCGCCATCGTGACGTGCGGTTGTTCCTCTTTTGTTCTGTTTGCAGTGCTTATATTCACTCGTGCGGAAGCAGTACCGGAGCGGCAGGCGTGTGCAGAGAGCACAGCAGGGATAGAGGTCTCGGCGGGAGACGGCGGTCGGGGCGAGTGCTTCTAGGGCGAAGAGCTGCTATTCCTGAGCGATAAACCCTACAGCCGCCCTCCATAATCACCTAATGTTCACCGCTTTCGTGAAATATATTAATGATATTATTCATTTTTCATACAAGATGTGTTAATGTTTTTTTCCCCAGAATTTAAACAGTCCCACAGTTTTAGCTGCATAGACACTGAGTCCAGAAAAAGGCAGGGATGTAATATTTCAAATCCTTGCATTTTCACTGGATATGCTAAGAAGAAGAAGAATACGTAATTAATGTTTGGCTAATATATTACCTGCTTCAGAGCTAGGCAATACTAAAGTATAAATGATAAACTATTTAAATTATAAATGATATTAGGCTTATATGAGTTCTATTATATATTTAGATCAATATGTTATTCATTTCACAGAGGAAAGGATTGCTTTGATGGCATTTTTAATGTATATTTGGAGAGCTGAACGTTGAATTAAAAGTTCTCCTTCATGCTGTATGTGTTCAGATAATAGTGATAAATATGTCCTCTTCTAACGAGTATGGGAAATGTTAACTGTTAATAACAGCAGTATTTTTTTATCACCTAAGTTAATGGTGTTACGTTCGATCCTGACATTGTGCTACCTGTCTGATTAACTACCTAAGATTTAAGGTCTCGCTCACGCGAATGCTGATTGGCTAGTCCCCACATCAGAGGCCTGGTCAGCAGAGTTTTGATTCGCCACTATGTGCATTAGGCCCTCCCACTCAGCCTCTGTTAATGGCCTTGATCCACATGGGGCCCCAGAAAATGCTGACATGGACATTTCTTAATGTGCCTTTTCTCTAGGTATGACCACTAGCACCAATTTCGGGTAGTGTAGGTCGAAAACGAGGGCCACACTTTGTCATTGACGAAACCTGCTTTTATTTTAGCGCAGAGATGTCATTTGGTCCGTGGCCCAGCACCATGAAGGCTAGTATTTCTAATGCGATGGAGCCCCGTGTCATGACAGATCATGGCAGACATAGTCGGAGATGTTCACCTCGGGCAGGGAGTCATTTGGGAAACACACATTCTATAAAGCCTGGATAATTGCCCCTCTCAGGGACATAACCCCTATTATAAGGGAAGGGGAAAACCCAAGAAAACAATATAGGATTTCTCTTTGTTCATCTTTCCGAAAGCCAACCTGTATTTCATTCGGAATATATTTGTCTTTCCTTGCAGTCCTGCAATTAAATACTAAATATCTTAATGAAAGCTTTAATGAAAATCCTGCATGCTGACTCGCTAAAACACATAGTTTAAAGCCAATATTTGTATTCATATTCAAATGTCAACCTTGGGTAGATGATTTTGCAATTATAAACACATTGACATAGAGCGTCATCAGTACCAAAACCACATGGACAGCTCAGAACTTGAGAGATGCTGAGGAGTAGCAGATATAGTGACTAGCAGTAAGTAAGTATCATTTCACAGTCACACAGCATCTGAGTTATACCATGTGTCACGAATCGGAATGGCTAATCGGAAAGCCAGACAGGGAGATATGCCAATTACAGCAAGGGCCACAACTTGTTACATCAGCTGCATTTAAGATCCATTCCTTGGGGCGCGTGGCCTTATGATGTGTCTGCAGTGGAATGCAGGTCACATGTCATAACATAGGGCCACACCAATGATAAGGCCTGTTGCTAAGCGCTAAGCTGCCACATTGATGCCACATTGGTCCGACGATATATTGCAGGTGAAGCCATTGCAGACCTTTATTTGTCCACTTCTGTTATTATCGCAGATCTCTTGTCACCTCATGCCTGAGCTCTGGACATTTTAACGAACAGACTGCACTGCTAGCAATTCAGGGGTCCGACAATGATGCCCCACGGCCCCTCTCCTGATGTTTGAAAGGGGCCCTGCCAACCCCCCCCACCTCCACCTAGCGCTCTCCACGTTCATACAAAAGCTGGGCTGTAGTTAAGGGAGATGGTTCACTCTCCATTCCCCTCATGCAACCCCACTGGATTTAGGCAGCAATTTAGTGGAAGATGTTCTAAGATCTGCACTTCATCAAAGTTCTGGCATCAATATTCTCTTACCTTTCGGCTCCTTTGACCGCAGTAGAACAAAGGCAGTTAACGGGCATATTCTACAGGGGAGGAATGACAGCATGATGTTATAAAATGCAGCAGATTCTAAACACCAGGCTTAAATACCTGGGCCCATGTGTTTATGACATTTCCCATGAGTGGCAGAAGGTGTGACCTTTCATTTTCTACATGGCTCTGGCACAGGGATCCACGAGTGCATGAAACATGAGTGACCTCACCAGTCGCTTTCTGATTATCTCAGCCTGAATCAGAATGGTGCTGGAAGCATCAAAAGTTAGTTTTGGTAGCCTTCTACATTCAGGAAGTACCCATTTCATCATCAGTAAATCAAGGGATATATTGGCTTCTGCTGGGAAATCATCTCTGACTCTGTCAAGATTCAGTTACTCCTGGAACCAGGCCTTGTTCACGGATAATCTCTGACTTGCTCAATATTCAGTTCCTCCTGGAACCAGGCCTTGTTCAGGGATAATCTCTGACTCGCTCAAGATTCAATTCCTCCTGGAACCTGGCCTTGTTTGGAAACCATCTTTGACTCCCTTAATTTTCAGTTCCTCCTAGAACCTGGCCCTGATCGGAGATCATCTCTGCCTCCCTCATGATGGAATGCCACCTGGAACCTAGCCCTTCTTGGAGATCATCTCTAGATCCCAAATTATTTGGTTCCTCCGGACACCTTGCTCTCCTTAGAGATCATTGCTAACTCCCACAGGATTCGGTTCCTCCTGACACCTGGCACTCCGCTGAGATCATTGCAGACTCCCTCAGGATTCAGTTCCTCCTAACACCCTAATCTCCTTAGAGATAATTTCTGACTCCCACAGGATTCGGTTCCTCCTGGCACCTGGCTCTCCTCTGAGATCATTGCTGACTCCCTCAGGATTCAGTTCCTCCTGACACCCTGATCTCCTTAGAGATCATTGTCGACTCTCTCAGGATTCAGTTCCTCCTGACACCCTGATCTCCTTAGAGATCATTTCTGACTCCCACAGGATTCGGTTCCTCCTGGCATCTCATTCCCCTTGGAGATCATCCCCCAGGATTCAGTTCCTCCTGGCACCTGGCCTTGTTCAGAGATCATTTCTGGCTCCCTCGGGACCCAATATTCTGTGAAAATAAGCAGACGGTGGCACCCTGGCTTATCATTCTTTACTTTGTACTGCTGACATCAAAGGGACTCTGTGTGCGCAAAGTATCACTTTCTGGTGCTGACATTTTTTTTTGCTTATTCCTATGAAAGTGCATGTGATTAACTAACAGTCAATTGGCTTAAAAAACATTGTGAAGATCCACATTTTGCTATGAAAAGTCTGATAAAGACTTAATAAGCCTGCATTTGTTCAGAAGGACTTTTCAAGCATGCTCATTATTACTGTAGTCATGTGGGTCCTTCATCTCTCCCTAATAATTTTAATATAACTTCCTTAGGGGTCTACCTGAGACTCAGATGGTGTTACTGTTTTTCTCTCTTCTATGTGTACCATGGGAAGTTATCAGCTCTGCACTCTAAACAGGGAGAATGCTTTGGGGACTGAATCTCCCTTCTGAAGACTAGGGAGCTTCTGAAACGAGACACGTAATCAATGCACAGTTCTTTTTCTGAAATCCCGGATAGATGGAGTACAGGAACAAAAAGGGGCACCATCACGTGCAAAGGGAGTGTGAAAATGTGAATGTAAGATAGGCAGGCATGCAAGGGTAACGGATGATTTCGTCACACACACTCGCACAAAGAAACGTAAACAAGGCCACCTTTGTCCAGTGGCTCGGGAGGCGCATCTTGTAGCCACATCATTCATCGCAAACCCTCAATAAACACGGTGATTCTCTATTGTTGATATACAACCGGAGATGTCGCCCCCTAGGGGACAGGGGGACAAGGGAACACAGATGGGAAATAGATTGAGGGCAGATGGCAGGATTCTAAGCAGAGGGAAAATGAAATGGCTTTAAAGGAAAGCATGAGGAGGACTCTCTGTTCCCAACACCAACTCAGCACCTCATAATCAGGCCTGATTAACATGGCCATGCGATTCCTGGTTTCTCTGATTCTGTGGAATCTGTGTAAATATGTAAAATGAAGGGCCGGGGCCTGGAGTTATGCAGCGAGAGTAAAAAGCTCGCACGTCTAAAAGCTCCCCCGTGACGGACACTGATGAATGGAAGGCTGTTAAAAAATTCGAAAATAAACCTGGATCGCTTTGGAGACGCCCGCGCAAAGGCACAGCACGGCGCCTGATTATAACGAGCCGGAAAGTGCTGACGTGCGCCGTACGTGGATTGAAGTGCATGCCGCTTTAAAACAACGGCGACACACATTTCGCTGGCAGGAAGATAAAACGCAAGTGACACATTGCGGGGTGACAAATGTCGGCGAGAAATGGAATGCGGTGGCATAGAATTGCAAAAAAACTTTTAGAAGTACTAAAAGATGAATATCTATCGATCTTTTCGTCAGTGGCTAAAAATTAAGTTATTAAAATGAAATTTTCTATATTCTCTTTTAATGAAAAGAAATTTTAGATTTTAGAAACTTAGATGCTATGACATTGTTAAAAAATACATCCATTAACTCTTTTGCACCGCCCAGGGCAGTAAAATGCTTTTTAGCTGAAATATGTGCAGCACGGAAAACAGGACATGTTGATGGAAACCACAGTGGTCTATAAGATCATCCAAGCCTGAAAAAAATCTCACCACATCCTCATAGAAAAATATACCAGCCTAGGTTATAGGTTGGCTGTTTTGTGAAGTTCTGATCCATGTAATGGGTTTTATGGAGATACAATTTATTTTCACCGGAGAGTATTCCTACCCTCTAAATTAGACCCCTGATTCAGTCGCTGCTTTCAGTTAATGGGAATCCACACTTTGTGCTTTTTTTGATAGCACTGACAGCAGTGAGCTGATAGTTTGGCTTGTTGCTCCCACAAATCAAATGATACACCGTGTAGAGATTAGTCAATGATTTGCTGAAATCCACACAAACTTAAATGAAATAAGACTTCCGGCGGTAAATCTTCCTGTCTGTGCAATGAGATCTCAATAGGTACACTTTCTGAAATCATTTCCATTAGGCAGAGAAATGCCAACATCTTTTTCTTTGTTTTCCAGTTACATGCCTGATGTTCAACTCCTGTGACTCCCTGAAGGATTGGCCCTCTCTAGGTCACCGCTGCTGTGTCACTGACCCCTTTGGCCGAATCAGATCCGTTCCATGCTCTGTGTCCTTCGATGGGATGGCACTGTCTGAGGACTCTGGCCTGCGAGGTACAGGACACATAGGGGATGGAGACATACTAAAGCAATGAAAGTTCAGGTCCAGAAAGTGTAAATCCAGACCAAGGTTTTGTTTCAACCAACTAGTGGAGTACTCTGTAACTATGACTCTTTATATTCAAGTGGTTGGTTGAAACAAAACCTTGGTCTGGATTTGTACTTTCTGGACCTGAACTTTCCACCTCTGATGACCAGCCACACACAAACACACCATTACCCTGGGGTGTATATGGGGGCGGGGCCTCAGGGGCACTGGCTCCATCTGAAAGGTGACTGGCCCCCAGAGTGCCAGGATGCTGGAATATGGCGGTGTCTGGAATCTGAGTTGCCTTGTGGACTCAGTGGTGCCTCTGTGTTTGGGCAAGGCTGCCCACCTCCATATGCACCTTCACATCCCTCTAATTATCCAGCCAGCCATGCAGAATGTGGGCCAAACCGCAGGGCGGGCGGGGGGGTATGAACAAATAGGCCAAAGTCGACGACCAGGACCCGAGTGTCACCTGGAAGCCACCTCATCATCTCTCGCCTCTCTCCTCGGTTTGCGGCTATAGCCGTTCTCGAGCCCGCGGAGCCATTCATCCTCGTGTCAAAGTGGGGATGGAGTGTCCGCGCGTGAGGCGGTGTGTGCGGCGCTCTCGTGACCGTTCCCGCGGCCCGCGACGGAGCAGCAGAAGCACGTGGCGGTAGGGTCGGAGGGAGGTGGCGTCTCCAGAGAAGCGAGGAAAGAGCCTCGCACAAGGGCAGCACCTTCCTTACAGAAGGTACATGTTCTGCTCCAGAATCACAGGATGCAGGAGTGCCGCCAAACAGCTCCTGTCACAAACCCATAAATTGCCATCACCCATATTGGTTTCGATAGATAAACTTCATTAACGGCTCTGGGGAAATTAAGAAAGATGTATTTCAGAGGCCCATATAGGAAATGTCACCCAAACTGGGGCTTAGGCCCTGAACCCTCAGACAAAATGTCTGATGCTGTACCAACTGAGCTGTCCGGGATCTTAAAGAGGGCGCCTCAGTTAGCATAAACCAATGATTAGCTCTGCAGATAAATAAACTCGCACAAACATCTATGTTCGGCTTGTTGTGCGGAATAATATTAGGAAAATGACTTTCTTGTTACCTGACTGGAATGACAATGCACAACCCTGAGGTTATGTCTGGTCCCGAACTTGCTGCTAATTGCCGTTGGCACTGATAAAACTTCCCCAAACAAAACAAAACAACAAAAAAAAAACCAGCTAGCTGGTTTCCCTGCTCACAAACAAAACAAAGTTTATTTATATGCAAGGCAAAAGCAGAGGTTACTAGCAGCAAGCCTGTGTGGGGAAGCTCTTCTGTGGTTCCTGGCTGCTGTATCCACCTCTTCCTCCATGTAGCCTGACCACCTGTGACCTCTCTAAGTCTGCAGCTATGCTCCCCGCAGCCCATCAAACCGAAAGTGGACAGACG
>JAODKM010000105.1:897658-908424 GCA_026780845.1 Petrocephalus sullivani | reverse complement strand
CGCTGCTAGGACCGGGGCGCGGGGGGGGGGGGGGGGTGGGGGCGTCGGGGAGGCGGGGGGTGGGGGGGGGGGGGGGGGGGGGGAGGTCCTGATGGCCAGAAACAGTCACTGCACTAAGCGAGGTCCAAATATGAGTGTGGCTCCAGTATGGACCAACCTAGCTCTGTCTCAGAGGAAGAGGCAAGCCCAAACCCCAGTGAGGAAGGGGCCTCCAAAAGAAGCCACTGTCGAGAGTGATATGTGAGCTAAACATCCTACTGGAGCCATTTCCTTTTTCAGAAGAATTACAGATATAAACCACTTGCTTTTTATCGTGCGAGACAGGCTCACCTTCAAATGGCTCATCGACTCAATTAGCATGGCGATCCTTTTGCTGATAAGCTAGAGATTTATTTAGAACTACACAGGGCCTCAACGTTCTTCACTGTGTACAATTCCTCACATAAATCAGCCTTAAGATCAAACATTTAGACTGAAAAGTGACTATACTCTCTGGTTGTGAAACCTCATTACATCTAGTGAGCCATACGTGTCTCATGTCAGGTGACGTGTCTATTACACCACCTGGGCTCCTCTGGATACCTGCTCTTTATCCTCTTGTGTAGCAGTGTAGCAGTGGGCCTTCAATCCATTTGCCTGCTTCATTCCAAGATATTCTGTCCTGTCACTATTTTTTTTTGTATTATTAACTTTTATCAATATCGCCTCAGGAAACAAGAATGTCAGCCTGTCATATCGTCACAGATAATCTTTCAGAATTCCGTTGAAAAACCACCGGCAAATTTATTTCATATATTTTTTTTAATGTTTCCTAAATTAAATCTGTAAATCTGTAGGCCGCCATAGCGGTATGCCGACGTGAGTCCTCGTGCAGTAAAGGCGCCTTATCTCTCGCTGTCCGCCTCTTTCTCGTATGCACATCTTAATTCCACTCATGCCGCCATTTCGCCTGACCTCTTGGTCGTGGACGAGGTTTCGCTGCCGTTGCATCGCTCAAGGTGATTAGTTTCTGCCTGTGTATGCGGAAGCCTTTGCAGGCTCTCGGTGGATGGCTCCTTGCGATTTATCATGCGGGCAGGGCCTCGGGTCTTTTTCAGGCTCACCTAGGTGCTACTGCATATTTATATGTGCGAGCCAGCCTGAGCATTGAGCATTGTGAGTAAGGTCCTGACAGGACCTTTCGCTCCAGGGGAACGCAATGATATCAAGACTATGGTATAAACAGTTAGGCACTAGAGCAACGATATGATAAACATTTTTGTATCATGGAGCCATTTGGTTCCATGGACCTTTGTAAGACCTGATTCACCCCATTTTCATTCTATTTCACCAATGTCTGTCAATCCAACTGCAAAATCTTGTGTTAATAAATGACAGAGAAATGAGACAATGACAGCCAACTTTTAGCAATTTCTAGCTTTTAAAGAGGACAATGGGGATGAATCATCGCTAACCATGTGAAGGAAAGCTGTTTACGACCCACCTACCATGCAAGCATTTCAGTTTGCAGGATTCCAGCTGTCAGGAACTAAAGACATAGCCTGCCAGTCCAGTCATGTGACCAGCCAGATAGCCAGGTCAGATGCAGAATCGAGGGCCACTGACTTGAGGTGCAAAACATGAGAAAAAGCACATTTCAAAACCTATTGTATTTTTTATGACCCTGCGGTAACACTGAGGCCTTTCCCCAGGGACCCAGTTCTCCGTTTAACATGGAACCCCTCTCCCTCTTTGAAGAGAAGATATACAGCTCCTTTGGCAAGGAAGGAGATGTTTCTCCTGAGAGGATGTACTTCACAGATGGTGGCTTGCAAATAAAGGACAAGAGGAAGCTGTAAGTGAGGTTGGGAGTTTTACATTAACGTTTGAAGGAATTCTATCTATCTTTCTATTTATCTATCTATCCCTCTCTCTCTCTCTCTTAGGTCAAGGCAAGCATCAGCACTGGCACGCCCCCTCACCACCAAACTTCACTGCTCAATTTCATTTTGCCTGGGACAGTAGGTGCTAGACATGGGGGAGCAGTTGCTCAGAAAATGCTCACCCCTTCAGAAGATGGTGCCTAAAGTGGACTGCCCCCCCTGCCCCATCCATCTAATGTTATTTTAATGTAAACCAGTATGGCAGATTCAATACTAGCAATCTCCTATCCAGCTCAATGACATGCGCTTGACTAATATCAGGCTCCAGATTTGAACAAATGCAAAACATGTTACAAACACAATTGTTCTTTTTCTTATTTCACACGATTCAAAGTGACAGTTTCAAAATCAGTGGGAGGTTCTTCATATAAATCCCATTCTGAACAGATGTCAGAGATAATTATCAACATGGTATAACTGGGATAGTATTTTACTTATAAATTATGCATTATTCTCAGTGTAGAACGAGTTAATACTTTTGTAGCAATTACGAGGAGAACCAAGCTCATTATTTTCGAAAATCATCTGCCATTCTGAGTTGAACCAGGCTCGAAGTTGCAAACAATGCATAATCATGGTTATTTTCATTATGTGCAATTTACACACATCTTCTTCAAGAGAGACACTGCGGTAATCATAGAGTATTTTTTTTTTGTTTCACAGCATAATGAGGTGTCGGAGCCCTTACGCCCCTGAAGATGGGCCTCGTCCACAACCTCCTCACCCCTCTCATCACTCGCACATTTATGCCTGTGTAATCACATCACAGTCATTGATTATCAGGTAGCTTTTCCGTGGACTGCTAAGGCACCCCAACCATGGTAGAGCCTAGAAAATGTCCTATGGTAATGTTGAGCAGGATTCCTGTTCTGAGAGAGCAGCTTTCATTTTTCATTTCTGTTCACTAGCAGTTTGCTGTTCTAGGAGTGTTGAGCTTACATGCATATTTCACCTTTGAAGGGTGACTCAGGCGACTGCTATCGTTCATGTCAATTTGTCACACCCTATAAGATGAGAGGAGGGTGTAATTGAGGAGTGGCACGACAGCTGGAACAGCCCTCTCGTCTTGGCTCGCGAACCTGATGACCTGATGGTTCATTTCTGGGTTGACTATGAGAAAGAGTTAAAATTCAGTGCATATTTGATGTCCCTTATGACTTCCTAGATAGGTTGCTATGGATCACTTCTATTCTGTGCTGGACTTAACCAAACGCTACAGGCAGGTTTCGGCTGGGTTTTAGGAACTTAAAAATTCTCTGCTGTATTTCGTTTGTAGCGATTGTGCGCAGACCATTTGGTCTACATGGTGCACCATGCACTTTTTTTCCCTTCATGTGGCAAATAGTCAGTGTAGTTAGTCATGACATTATCACTGTATATTTCCATGATGGGGCATGGTGGTGCAGCACCTGAGGGTTGCTGTAGGAGGTCCGTCTCATTCCTAACCCGACAAACTGTTTGACTCTTGGAGAGCTATTAAGACTGCAGATCAATAAGACTCCAGCCCTTGCAGCTTGCTTGCAACCTAAGGTTAAGAAGCAAGTGGACGTGTTTTGGGGGGGGGGTGGGGGGTGGGTTGGCAAATGATTGCCAATGTTTTATTTTCGGCTTTTCAGTCTCGATCCTAATAAGCCTCTGATTCAATCTGAAGTTCTTGTGGTATTGTTTTGTCCATATATCCACTCAGAATTTCCCATAAAGTAGAGTAATACAGAAGATGTTAATTGTCTTTATACTTTCCAAAGCATTAGTAATTCTATACCATTACAGTATAGTGTAATGGTATTTTGATCTCAGCGTGGCATCTTGTGTTTTCTGTAGTTTGTGTTTAAGTGGAGGATGGAATTCCATTTTGTCTGCCTCAGCCTTCAGACTCACCAGCGCCCTCTGGTGTAGTGTCTGAGCCAACTCGGCAGCTCTGCACCATGTAGGAGGTTCGCATGGTCGTCTCCGCCAGCATAGCTGCTGGGGGGCATAATGCTGTCTGACGTTCGGAACAAATCGAGACACCACCCCCCCCCCCCAACCCCAGCCTTCCTCTCACAACAGTTTCCATTGTCACCTCAGATATAGCTTGACATCTGGCCGCAGAAGCACTCTGGCGGCGTCACAATCGCATGTGACAAAGTCATTTAACAGCACCGCCTCTTTAACGTGGGGGCCGGCTTTCGGTGCCGATGCACCGGCTCTCAGCGCCTGTCCGTGCAGTTTGGCACCATGGTGTGCTGCCTGTGAAATCTGCGGCAAGGCGTCTGAAAATGACCAGGGTGTCCTATAAGCTCGGAATCAGCCGCGCTGGCGCTGTCGGCCAGGCGGCAGCAAGTGCTAAACGCCAACTCGCCTGGCCGGCTTTGGGTGACCCGCGGGCTGCGAAGAGCAAGTCGTTTGGTGAGGGCTGTCTGCCTGCAAGGCAAATGGGTACAATAAACAGGGAGGAAGCTTATTCTTATGCATTTCGAATTAACTGTGATTTACTTATTTAAGCTAATTTAATGAATATACTTTAATGAAGTATGTATGCTCCATGACACTGAAGTACAGAATGTCTTATTTTCTGTGTGAGCAGATTGATATACTCTAGCTATCAATAAAAAACCACATATATAAAACCACAATAATTACTAATAAATGATCTGTATTATAATCTAAGCAGTAAATATTTTTTGTACCAAGAATAGCAACAGTAATGAAGAACTATTATTCTGTGTTAAAGGGCCTTCAAAGAGAACTTAGTAACATCAGTAAGGAAATGTTGCTAATTCTGAATGTGAGGGGAATCCTGGGTCACCACATGGTGTGCTTCAGCTAACTGCCCCAGTTTCGTCATCGCTGCGGATCAGTTTTCTGGAGGGTCTGCCAGGCTTGCATCATCCCGCAGGATGACGAGAGGCTAGCAGAAATCCTTCCTGCTCGCCGCCCAGCTCAGCACTCCCACGTTTGTTTACATACCGGGACATTTTAACGCGAGGCTCCATGTCACTGTCTGACGTCAGGCTGTTTTCTGTGACTGAGATCTGCATTATCTGAGTCGTTAAAGAATTCCTTAAACTCCCTACGACATGCCATACTTAAACGGAGGATAGGAGAAAAATCTTTTTCGGTATTATTTTGGAGTCATTATGAAGTACTGAATAACTGTGTCTTGACAAGGATTAAGGCATGTTCAATTAATACCGTTCTGCCCCAAGTGCAGTGATTTGGGTTAGGGTTAATAACAGGTAGTAACAGTAAGTGGAGATATGGACATGTCCCTACTTGTATTGTGCAAGTAATTTGTGTGTTTAAGGGGTTTATTATTTTCTACCAATGTAGAAACCAACCTCATGGCCTTGGTCTCGCCCCATGATGATATCAGCTTAAAACACAGGCACCTTCGTTAACGTGCCCTTCAACTATCCTCATGCAGCTCCCTTCCCATCTTTCACATGCTTTGCAAAATGTTTTGTACAACATTATATTGCCTGGCCATCAGATTGGCAATAAACAGTTCAGCTAAATCGTTATTACAACAACAAAAAACATCACTGAGTATTAAAATATTAAGACGCTTAAAATATTTACGCATCTGGAGAAGTACATTAATTCCAGTAATGCTTTACATGGAAAAGGGGCAATATATTCTGTGTAGGATCTATCTACAAAGTCTCTGTACGACGATAATGTAATTTTTGTTATGCGATCACTATGAATGCTACCACAAAGGGATTATTCGCTTCATCAAAGAGCCCTAAAATGGTTACTGCCTTTTTCCGGGCAGAATAAACCCGTGTGGCTTTTCTGCTGTGTGATGAGGGCTGAGAATGTGAACGTGTGATTTATAGCGGGGTGGAGTCGGCCACCAGTCCATTTGCGACCCCGGGGACTGTCCGTTCAGCAGTGACCTGGAATGTGGAATCAAAACAAAGGCTAGTGTTGGGGGGGTAGTGGCAGAGAGAAAATGATTGCCAAGGCTGGGGGGGGGGGGGGATGGGTAATTGGAGATTGTGCAGGAAAGAGGAAAGGCTGGAGAGAGACAGTGATCTGCATGATGTGCTCACCTCATAAGCAAAATGCTCCTCTGCCTTATTGTGTAACAGAAGGACGTTTTACTTCATAACACTATGTTCCTGTCTGTGTGTGTAAATCCAGAAAACTATCATGAGAAATCTCTTGTAACAGGTTCCATAGTATAACAATGGGCTCAGATACAGACTAAACCAAACAAAACGTCATAAAATTAATCGCAATACATCATACAGCTTGGATATATCATATGTGAAATATTATGACAAATATTATGTCCTTCTGAATCATTTGAAATCTGTGGCAGTTTATAAGCAAAGTGGCTTGTTATTCTGAATTAAAAACTGCAAATCATTATTTTTTAGTTTCTTACATGAATGCATAATAATACTAATGCCCTACAATTCATGCTAATATTTTCCAGATTAGCACCATGGCTTCAACAAAATAAATAACCTAAAAAAACTCAAAACAATATTCAATACAATGTCATAACCAGCAGTAAGCTAATTACATGAGCTCTACCCTATCTGCACCACATAAAGCAGTTCATAACACCTCCAGTAGGTCTGATTATATCGCTAATAAGCTAGTTAGTGCGGTAACGAACGCTGCACCTAATTTCCCCATTTCATCTGTATTTAATTACCGGTGCACATTATGTTGTTATCTAAAACATGGCAACAACAAAAAATAAAGTGTGGCTGTGATGAGAGATCCTGTGATCTGCTGGTGTGGGCCTGGGTTTGAGGGCACGGTGTCATGGTGCCAGTGTAGGTATAAATCCCAGCGTTCCTGTCTCTGCACCACAACGGCTGGACCAATGGCCTGAGGTCTTGCTAGCGTTCCTGTCTCTGCACCACAACGGCTGGACCAATGGCCTGAGGTCTTGCTAGCAGGTGCCAATTTTGGTTTGGTCTGGTCTGTCTGGAACAGGATTCAGCTCTGAGAGTCCGGTGGTCATCCCAAAGCCCCGGCATTCTCGCTAAACTGGCCAGGTCTACGAGAGTCCTCCTCACACCCTGATGCGTTGGGCTCTGTCCTCAAATTTAGCTGAGCTGTCCAAGATAAATTCATTAGATGGTCTACAGATTTATGTCTTTCTCACGCTCACCTTTGTACGACATTTTTTTTTTTACTTACAAATGAACATCGCAATGCACGAGACAGAATGAGGCTAAACATTGCGGAAACTGTGCCCTGATTCCAGTGATGTATCAATGGCAGAAGATAATAGGCGTGTTTGTGCTGAAAAATGACACCAGGTACTGTCTTTGGCCCTCGTTTGTCGACTATCTAATTTATTATTTTTTTTATACTATTATATTATTATTTTATTATACTCCTACACGTTCTTCCTGCAGATATAAGCTGATGGGGCAGTGAGGGATTCTGTCCAGACTGTGCCACGTCTGATTGGCTCTCCCCTCCATCTCTCTCTGCAGTCATTCGTCGTGCTTTTATCAGCCGCGGGGGCGGCAGACCGTGTCGCGATAGTGGAAACGGGCGCGACGCGGCGCTTTGCAAAGCGATTCCAGCGTGCCGTGACCCTGGGCTAGATTTCATCGTCTTTTTCCTCAAAAAGCTGTTCCTTTCACTGGCAAAACTGTTGTTTATCGATGTGTCAAGCGCATGCCAGTGAAAATGAGAAGCTGATGGTCTACCATGGTATGACGACTGGGGATCACAGCATCATTTTTAATATTGCTGATATTTACTTCAGCATTGCCAAAGCATGGATTGCATTGTAAATCAGACCCCTGTCTTTTGTGTGACCATCACACAATGAAGAATTCATGGGAGATCCTCATACCTTTGGGTGCTATATGTATATTTGGTATGTTCAACAGCTCCCCAGAAAATAATGCATTTTGTTCATCACCCAAAGACACATCTGCCTGACACAAAAGCTCTTAAATCATGGGAACAAGACCCATAATCATCTACTTATATAATTCTATGTCATCCTGCATTCATGCTCTCTGGCCATAATTTCCCCCAGTAGCAATTTTATTCTGAAAGATACCATCTATATGGGTTTGAATTGCCTTAAATCATTTCCCAGCATCTCCTGGATGAGACTGAACAGCAAATGTATGGCTCTGCAGCATAGAAGGAGACAAAACGGGCTAAAGGATGATGTAACACACAGCAAAGCATTAAAGCACAACGTCAACAGGGATAGTCTGGTCAATTCTGTAGAACTACTGTCTTCCGTTGCTGTCCCCTTTTTCCTGCAGGGTTGCGTTTTCTTTGCATCCGGTGAATCTTACACTCTAAACTTTCCCAGTTAAACTCGAGTCAGTCAGTTCTTTCTGACCCATGAGACGAGACAATGGTAGACATCTGTGGTGTAATTGGCCCTCCGTTTCACGCCCGTTGTCATTCATTAGACGTCGCTTTTCATATTGAGGTTGCCATGGTTGCAGAAAAAAGAATAGCATCTCACCTCCTTGTTCCAGTCTGAAGGTGCGAGCATATCAATGTGAGGCAGAATGTGAAAGGAGTACGTGGCTTTGCGGGCTGGCTGACGTAGTGTCTGAGGGGTAGGCCAGTGTAGTTCTTATTAGTCTTTGCAGCAGTGGGTGTGGTTTGTCCCATATTGGATGGGAATGTGTTTGGGTGCTTCGGGAGATATGGAAATAGGAGTGCGAGAGAGAAAGCAAGAAATAAAGAAAACAAGTGCAGCGCTGACTGAACTTTCTTCAACTTCTTTTATGCGTCTAAGATGCCACCAAGAAAACGAATGTTTGCCGTGATTCAGAGATGAAACATTCTTGCAATGATCAGTGTTCCCTTATGAAGCAAACTGACTGCCGTTGACTGGGTCAGTGTAAATGTGGGAGGTTGTTTTCGGCTGGCCGGGTACGCTACTGTAGGCCGTGTCTCTGACACATGAACAGAAACAGTGGGTCTGAAGAAGTGGGCAGGGTCTGAATGATGATCAAAGTGATGCTGCTTTACTCACGGCACTAGAGGGCACTGGATAAACGGGGAGGGGCTAATGCAGAACATCTGCGTCACCTATTGGGCCTGAGTTAGTAATCACAGTGAGGTGATTGGTGGCTGCTGAAGGAAGGCCCAGTAATTTGGCAGAAGTGGCAGTGATGGAGAGAAGGTGGACTCTCATTGGATTCTGCCAGTGTTCACACAGCTTGAGCTATTGAGCAGCTATGAGGCTATGACTGGAAATCAGATTAGGGCTTTCCTTCCAGAATCTCCGAGGTGAAAGAAACAAGCAGCACAGCCCTTAAATAAAAAAAAGTGCCAGTGTTTTGCATTATCACTCAGTGTTTTGAGAGAGTGGTACGGAGTCCAGTACAATACCTCACGCTCAGCAGAAATCATCATTATTCACATCCGTATCCGAGCCTGTAGGGACAAATTTATACTAATAATAGGTCTGGAGTGAAGATATTTATGATGAAAAGATTCAAAGGACAGTGGAGGTGTTGTGACTTGGGGGCTAAATCTGAAACCCTTTTCTCTTATCTGGAGATAGCCACCGAATCAGAGGCCAGGTCTGTAGCCTATGACCATCTTTTGGAACAGAACTGGGGAGACACGATCCCCATGCGGCTGGTAATGGGGTCAGACTGAGCTGGTGTCTCAGCCCTCTCCAGTGACTTTAAACTCAGTGGTGGGGGGAACAAAGTGTAATATAAACACAACACCTCCTGAATCTCTGTTCCTTTTGTCTTGATGAATCTGAATAAGTGGTTTTATGTTGAATGGGAGTAGGACTGGAATTTCCAGTCATTTTTGTCACGAAATGCAAATATATTCCTATTTAGCTGCGTCTTTCTTTATTTCAAGTAACAAAAATCCCTGCCATTAAAATTCTCTGCATGTAGGCCGTGTATGTGTGCACTAAAAAATGCATGCACTGAACAATCCAAAAGTCACATGCATGAAGGTAAGACTATAAAAAACAGGAATATATTTGCCGTGTTTATATTTTAATTGTGGTAAAGCTGAACATGGTTCTGGGGGCTGTTTTCCATGAGTTGTGCTTGCTTCTTGTTCAGTCAGACTACATTTTTATTTTTGCTCATACGTAAGACATATTTACAAAATGGTTTAGGCTAAGTTCTCCCCGAATGGTCGAGATACACTTAAACCATCACCTTGGCTTCAAACCACTACCTGAATCAATGTAGCTGGTAAAGATAGCACCACGGCACTTCATCTTGAAAGAGAATGAGCCTTGAGGAAGATACGGGCAATGATTAATTTGATGCTGTTCCATTTTTTACAAGGCACGTATGTCTAAATTTATAAATGGATAGATGTTTACACTTTAATGAAAAGTTGCTTCTGAGTCTTTAATTAAAGAATTAAAGGCACGAGATGTCTCCGTACGTACGGCATGCTAATCAGGAGAAAAACGTGTCTCCTTGCGGACGGCTATGTTTGCATCATGACTTGAGCAAATTCATTAATGTGAATAAATTAATAAGGAACACCATGTATGGGGGAGCGGCAGCACTGACAACAGGTGGCTGACTGACCGTGAGCAGGGCCTCCGTCTGCACACATCCGACTCGCTCCATTTCGCAGCCAGGTCCATCCGTGTCACCCCCCCTCCAATATGGTTCTCGTCACTGGGTGCGGACTTGACAGTAGGCAGCTGTGATATGTGAGATATGGACCTGGCCCGGGAGGGCGGGGGGGGTGAGCAACAGGATTCTCTGAGCTAGCTAGTTACAGGGGCACATCAAAAGGGGGGGGGGGGGGGGTTTTGGGTGATTCCAAGGGCCCTAAGTGGGAGGGGGGCGTAAAAAACTGGAGAAAAATGGGGGGGGTGGGTGGGGGGGGTGTGTGGAAGGAAGAGAGATTTTT
>JAODKM010000105.1:875030-887256 GCA_026780845.1 Petrocephalus sullivani | reverse complement strand
TGCTCCCTCCCAGCTCCCTGCCAGACAGTCCACATTTTTGCTCCCTCCCAGCTCCCTGCCAGACAGTCCACATTTTTTCTCCCTCCCAGCTCCCTGCCAGACAGTCCACATTTTTGCTCCCTTCCAGCTCCTGGTACAGCTGAGAGGGAGCAAAAATGTGCTCTGCCTGTGGCTCCCAGAGGACCAGATTGGGAAACAGTATTTTGTAGTAACAGCCATCACACATGACGCTGTTGAAACAACAATACTGATAAACAAGGTCAGAACAGACACACTGTTGCCCATAAACATAAAGGTGGCAACCAGAAGATAGTAATGGGTTAAATTGTCCAGCCGAGGCAAGCAGTACTTCACCATTCAAATAGCATGTGCTTGGCAATAACATGCTGCAAAATTGGTACTCCTGGGATGTAGAGGCTGGTCTGATATGGCCTTGTACCTCTTTAAGCTTACCCAAGGCAGAAGGTGTGTTCTGTGCTACATCTGCCTATTCCAGGGCCCTAAGGGTCACTGAGATCCTGCCTGTACAGCAGAGGAGCAGAATACATTATAGGCACTAGCTACCATGAGATTATTGTCACACTTCTTGGCCCTGTTCTTTGAAAAGTGGTGCTGAGCCTCTCGCAGCCTGTTATGTCATCAAAGCCGTCCAGCAAATCAATTTTTCATGCCACAAAGTCGCGAATTAAAAAAAAAAAAACTTCTCCAAAAGTGCACCGAATGTGGTCTCTCGTCCCAGAAAAGCAGACAGGCTGGTTCCCATCCCTCGCCGTTAAACGCCTGGCATCCCTGAAGCCGGAAGGCACTAGGACCCTGCGTGTGACTGGACACGAACAGGTTTGTATGAGTAAAGCAGGCAGATGTAAGAGGTTCGTCGCCACTGACCAAATGAAAAACAGGCACACTTCTGTAACACCAGAAACAAAACAAAAAGAACACCGTCAGTTGTTACAGTCGCTCCTTGGTGTGAAAGTATCTACCAGCTTTTTATATACGGCAAGTAGATACAGCCGAGCAGTCATGGTGTTGTGGGGGTGCAGTGGCTGGTACTGTCACCTCACACCTCCAAGGTGCGGGAGCTGGATCCCATCACTGTGTGTGGAGTTTGCATACCCCACCCCCCCCGATATTGTGCAGTCTGCCTCAGAGTGCTCCAGTCCAAAGATAGGCAGGTAGGTGTTACTGAATGGTGTTTCTGTAAATGAACGTGGCGTCCTCATGCCCAATGCAGTCCGCAGTCCGACCCTCTACTGCATAAGGAACTGGAAGATACATGGACGGACATACAGCCACTTATACTCTTCATGTCGGCCCAGCTGTCTTTAACAGCCACTCATGCTCTTTAGAATGTGTTAAGGCAGGCAGCACCCTGGATAGGCCCTCAGGCCCTCTCAGAGTTGCACACACAGGACGTCACAACCGTGCGACGTGTCCCTGGACCGTACGAGGAGAACCGGCACAAACAGAGAGAGAGCATGCGAACTAGACCCTGGGGTATCAGGCAGACAGCGTTACCAAAATGTATATAGACTGCGGGTAATACCTAGCTAACAACGCTTCCGCGAGCTACAGGGCCCTCTGTAAGGTCTCCCAGGCCATTTTAAATGATTAGCTTCAGCCACACCACCCCTCCCTTCCCCCGCAGAAAAATTGCTTGTCATTCCTGCTTAGTGCAGCACGGCGGGAGGCGATTGGAAAGTGAAATTGCACTCAGGTGGCTGCCCATTGGCCGTCCGCTGCGATGGAAGCAGAGACTGACTGGCTAATTGTTTTTCACCTTTCTTGCCGTAGTGATGACAGGGAAGTCCCGTTTAATGACGAGATTATTAAAAAAGCATGCGTCAGGTGGAGGTGGGGGGCTGGTTGAAGTCTCCTGTTTCACGTATTAGATATAAAACAAAAGACTGCCTCATTTCAGGTAATTGTAATCACCCCGGACATTTTACCAGCTGTGGCCTCTAATGTCATTTGAAAGTAGCCCCTCGCCAGTTACCGTACGTGACCCACATGTCACGCCACCTTAAATGACAAGGTGCCACTGTTTCCCTTAGCCATGTGGCGACGGAGGCTGGGACCAGCCGCTTCCAGGGGTTGGCGATGTCTGAGCGCCGCCTGTTCCCCGCGCCCGGGCGGAAGTACGGCATCCGATGTCACCGGCCAGGTGTGCGCTAGGACACGCCGGTGAAACGCGACAGCAGAGGACAGTCTGCAAGGCAGATATGGGGTCATTTCTGCAGTAAGGGCAAGGGGAAGTGCGGGCTGCCGCGTCCACACCTGACGCTCCCACTGTCTCCACAGCCTCCGGGTCCTGCTGTTTTCTCTTTGTAGGATAGAGATCTTCAGAGTGGATTAGAGAGAGTCAGATCGTGTTCATCACTTCCACAGCTATGTCACTGGATTATGAAGCTGGAATCTTCAGAAGCCCCCCATAGACTGTGTATAATTCAGATATTGCGTAGTATACATTTTTTTTTATTAATTTGTAGCAATCTATTGCTAAAGATAAATATTATAAAAGCTGAGCTAACTACAACCCCATTTCCAAAAAAGTTGGGACGTTGTGTAAAATGTAAATAAAAACAGAATGCAGTGATTTACTAATCATATAAACCCATATTTAATCGACAATAGAACGAGCATATCAAATGTTGAAACTGAGAAATTTTATGACAAGTATATATGCTCAATGTGAATATGATGCCAGCAGTATGCTTTAACACAGTGCTGCATCGCATCTTCTTTTAACAGCACTCTGTAAGCGTCTGGGAACTGAGGAGACCAGGTGCTGGGGTTTTGAAAGTGAAATGTTCCATTCTTGCTTGATATAGGATTTCAACTGCTCAACAGTTTGGGGTCTCCTTTGTCATTGTTTTTTCGTGTATTGTTTTTTTGTTTTGTGATGTGCCAAATGTTTTCAATGGATGACAAGTCTGGACTGCAGGCAGGCCAGTCTAGTACCCAGACTCTCTACTACAGAGCGGTGCTTTTGTAATACACACAGAATGCAGTGTGGCACTGTCTTGCTGAAATGTTCAAGGTCTTCTCTGAAAAAGAACTTGTATATATATCGTTCGGCATTAATGGTGCCTTCCCAGATGTGCAAGCTACCCAAGCCGTGGGTACTAATGCACCCCCATGTTGATAGCAAGCTGGAAGGTTCGTCTCCTCTTTAGTTGGGAGGATATGGATTTGGTAATCCATGATTGCCAAAAAGAATTTTTAATTTTGATTTGTCAGACCACAGGACAGTTTTCCATTTTGCCATAGTCCATCTTAAAAGAGAGGTTGGCAGCATTTCTGGATCAGGGTTAGATATGGTTTCTTCTTTGCATGGTAGAGTTTCATCCTGCATTTGTGGATGCAGCAATGAACTGTGTTCACAGACAGTGGTTTTCAGAAATGCTCCTCAGTCCATGCAGTGATTTCCACCGTGGAATCCTGTCTGTTTTTAATGCAGTGCCACCTGAAGATCACGGCTATTCAGTACTAGTTTTCGGCCTTGTCCCTTGCATATAGAGATTTCACCTGCTTCTCTCAATCTTTTAATGATATTAAGTACCACAGATGATAAAATTCCTGAAATCTTTGCAATATTACATTTGCAATATTATAATATTACAAATTATTTTTAAAGTTTTGTACTATTTACCCATGCAGTCTTTCACAGAGTGGTGAACCTCTCCCCATCTTCACTGCACGGAGTGGTGAACCTCTCCCCATTTTCACTGCAGAGAGTGGTGAACCTCTCCCCATCTTCACTGCAGAGAGTGGTGAACCTCTCCCCATCTTCACTGCACGGAGACTCTTTATTCCCAATCATCTTACTGACCTGTTGCCAATAAACCTAATTAGTTGTGATATATTAAGCCAGGTGTTTCATTTTAGCATCACACAACAGTGTTTTGTTGCTGTGGTCCCAACTATTTTTTAATCCTGTTTCTGCCTATCCCAGAGACTAAGGACACAAGGCAGGAAACAACCCAGGATGGGGTGTCAACCCAACAAAGAATATGGGTTTATATGATTTGCAAATCACTGCATTCTGTTTTTACTTTACTTATTTTACACAGCATCCCAACTTTTTTGGAAATGGGGTTGTAAAATATGGCCGGCTGTGACTGCAATTGACATGCACTGCTAATGCTAAACCTTTGGACTGTTCCACTCTCTCCTATTATAGGGTGACTTACTGAATCCCATCGGATGACGATGTGTCCAGGAATGAATGGGGGCCGTTTAATCGAAATGTTATAAATTGAATTGCTGAATGGATTTTATGTTAGGAAATCACCCTTTTAAAACATGTGATACAGATACACAGCTCGATGCAGCGCGGTGGCACAAATGTCCAGCAGATGGCGGTATTTAGTCAGTTTGCTCTCTGTCTGCTGCTTTTGGGTGATTTTAAAAATGTATACGTAGAATACATACATATATATATATATATATATATATATATTATTTTTTTAATGACGTCTATGGAGTCATCTACAGTTTCACACCATATGCCGAAATAGTAGTAACCGTCTGGACGTATTTGTGTATGTAGATTTAAGTTGTACCGTTGATGCTTGATCCCCTTTGCGTGGTGCATCTATTAAACGATGTCATCATCGCAAAATGAGCTGGGCACGTCGCCCGCCTCCTGTAAAATACGACCCGCAGTCCTTAATCTTAAATTAATTTCGTGCTACTTAAAGGGTGTGACTTGTTATTTATTAGACCGTTTATTAAGGCGTGGGGATAAGGCGCAGGACAGCGTGAGCCGTGGAGGCAGCGGAGATTAGGCGCGCGGCTGCGCGTGTCCGGGCTGTAGCGCGCGGCGGTGCGCTGGAGCGCGCCGCAGACAAGGGCACGCGGGAGATAAGGAGCGCTGCAGATAAAGCGGCGCGGCTAATTAGCCGATGCAAACTGGACTGGATCCATATCCGTATCTGGCAAGGCAGCTGCCAGTGGATGAGGGGGCCCTCCAGGTGAGCTGGAAGCTGTCAGCTGCCTTAGGATGCCTTCAGAAGCTTAAAGGGGCTCCAGCCATTTGACATCGGGAAGGACAGAAAGATGGGAGAATTATCAGATGAGTAAATACACAGATGTTATGTTTAAATAGCATAGGTGGAGTTTAGGAGGGGGGGATCAAACTCTGCCTCTGTTAAACAGGTTTTTTTACTGGCCTGTGGATTCCCTCGGAGCAGGGCTGGGCTGGGACTATTGGGTGTGCAGGCTAACCACACATACAACACCTATGGTAGGGGAGTCCCCCATGGCAAATTTTCAACCCACCAGGAAAAGGCCCACTTTGCCAAATGGCCAGGCCATCCCTGCCTGAAAGATAATTCACCCACCCCCCCCAAACACAGACACACGCACAGTGACTATTACCCTAAGCTCCATCTAACATCCCCCACACACCCAACAAACAAATGCAGCCCCTTGTGTCACTTTTTTCCTATTTTTCCTTTGCTGGTGATGGTACCGGTGACAGCAACCGAGACAATAACAAAAATAGCGCCAAACACTACAAAGTCTGTGTGGCTGTGTTATGAGGCAGCGGCATGGGGCCCGGTGATCAAACAGGCAAGTGACACTTACGGCTCTGAGTCCAGTAGATAAGTTTCTGAGAATGCATCACATTTTTGCATGTACTGGACAGTGAAGGTTTTAAATAATGTAAGACTTGGGGGTGGGGTGGGTAGGTAAGGGAGAGGTGAGTGTAGGAGACAAACCTTTCATCTCACCTGTAAGCAGTTAGTAGTTGTTTACAGCAAGTTCACTCTCTGGGGAGACACTGGAGATGATGGCTTGTTCGTGTCTGTTTGTTAGAGACTAAAGTATCTCTATGCTTTTCGGTTCTCGAACCCTTAATCTCCCGTACTGGTTCTGAGAGACTCTCCCCGCTCCATTCTCCAAATTCCTGTGCACTGTGTATGTGTTCACATCCCGAAAATTCGAGTTAAATGGCTGTGCTTCTCTCTTTGAAACAAGTGACAGTATCCATTCAACTGTAGCTGTATTGCAAGAAGAAATTAATGTGGGTTTTACAAAAAAATGCATAAAACATCTAAGATTGTTGATTGAATTGGTTTTACTGTGATTAGGCCGACACATGGCAAAATCATCAAAACCTTATGCAAGGAGTAGAGACTAAAATGAAAAATATAGCTGAATAAACACATATAAGTTTTATTTGTTTATCCAAGAAGCATAACATAACCACTAGGTCAAAGTGAAATGAAAACAGCAGAGCATGGGCCTTTCCAAAGCATACAAAGATAGCATAAGGAATATGTCATGGGCTTATGGCAATATTTGGTGTCCCCGTGCCTTACGAATGACCTTTCAGACTAACCTGCGTCACCAGTATTATGATATCACACTTGGTTAGAACAGGATCTTAGAACTGCGTCTTTATATGCGTCTGGGTTTGGGTGTCATCCAAAAGGCAGGATCCCGAAGATAAAAGGGTCTTTACGTCCCAATAGGGTCCATCTCACCCAAGCTGCTTTCATCGAGCAGACCATATGCACAGAGACACCTGGGTCGGGTGTGACGGGTACATCCGCTGGTCCCGGAACCAGCGAGCGTGAGCCTGCGAACGAAGGCGATCAATTCATTTGGGGACAGGAATCCTTCCTGCCCCGGTGGCGTGTAATACAGTAATGGTTACAGGTCCTTATCTCTGTGTTTGGGATTTCAGCCGGGCGACGACATGCCAGGCTAGAACACCGTGTGTAGCTTCCAGCTCCTGGCTCTGCACGAGTGAATTTCGCATTTTATATTCTTACTTTATGGGTTTCCTCTGGCATTCCGGTCCCCTCCCATAGTTAAAAAGACCGGTTGTTAGGCAAATTGGAATCTCAGACTTGGCCGCAGTGTGCGATCCAGTGTGAGCGAATGCTCTGCGATTTACTGGCATCCCATCCAGGGCGTGTCCCTGATTCCTGCCCCGTACTTAATGGGATAGACTCGCCGTGACTCTCTACTTGTTAACTAGTTAAGAAAGATGTACGGATGTCGGTTTGGATGGATAATTTAGGAATGTGTATTTAGTATTTGTAGATTTATACCCCCCCACTTCTACCATATTTGTGTTACCTGAAAGGATACTGCTCACCTCGGACATCACTGTGCTCAACTCACACAGGGACCGTGGTTTGAAATTCTCCAATTAGTCCTTCATAATGTCACACAATGCAAGCCTTCAGAGAGAGATCTGAAATGCACAAACGTAATCAGAGATTAGCCTCAGTAGATGACTTGAGACTGTGGGATTTGAGATAACTCCAGCCATAGCGAACAGTGTCAAAATAATTGGATTTTGACAAGCAAGCCGTCATAATTCCAATAATTTCATTACTTTGCCACTTTTGCATTTGATTTCCCAAGGGCACTATATGATACACAGAAACTTGATTATATTTTTTAGTTTACCATTTAGCTGTAAGTTTTTCTGCTTGTTTTTTGGGGTGGTGTTGTTTTCGATAAAGGTAGATGGATCGATAATATTCATTTGCAGATTCTGATCTGTGTGACAAGTGGACCACTGTGCTCATGGCTGAAAATCAAACGGTCGAGTTTAATGGGAAAATCTATCCTGAACTGTGTTGTTGTTCGTTTTCAAATGGAACATTTTTTTCGTTAGCCTTTCCGTGTCTTTCCCGGTTATTTTAATTTGCCGCACTCCGAGTAATGAATGGGATTCCTCTGGTAAAGCTGACGTCCTTCGAGCTGGGATGGCGTTCCAACATTGGGGATTCCCCTGCCATCGCCGGCCCCCAGTGTAGGCAGAGTTGGCACCTCTGCACGGGGTTTCCCTGGGCACCTCGGCTAGTCATCCCGATCGTATTTGAGTGTGTGCCCTGTGTTGGACTGGCATCCAGTTCAGGGTGTCTCAAGCCTCGGGCTTCCTGAAATAAGCTTCTGTCTCTCCATTAGCCTGTACTGGATAAGTAATGATAGAAAATGGATGTATGCACCCTTAGAGCTTTAAACGTCCATTCATTTAATTTTGTGTACAGTACTATTACAAAATAAACACTCTATGCATATTTATTAATCCAGAGTGTAAATTGCCCTGGAAACACCTGAATAGCTACTTTGGAAATTGTAGCTGAGATCATGATACATGCATACAGTATTACAATATTCTATTTCTGTACTGTGTACTGTGTAAATTTGTTTGCACCATTGTTTACTTGTGTGCACTATGAATGTTGTCATTGCACTTGCATGTTTGGTGCTACATGTATGTATGTCTGTGCGCACGTGTGGTGCTACATATATGTATGTTTGTGCGCCATGTATTTATGTTAGTGTCTTGCTGCTGTATGCACCAGAGGATGTCTGTATCCCCCTAGGACCAGTAAAGTCAATGTTAATTTAGAAAAGACCAGTGTATGTGTAAACTGGGAGATGTACTTCTATGATAATGTGGCCTGCAACCCGTAATGAATAGACTATGGATCATGCAAAGAACACCCCCCCACTGGCAAAATCTTCCACTGTGAGGAACCCCCCTGCTCCACGCAGGTGACATCTTGTCGGAGGCCGCAGAATTTCTAGCTACGCCCCTTATCGGTATCGTACATAGTTCATTACCACAAGAAAAGCCCCACTAGAACTTTATAGGAAGGTGAGGCCAGGGAAATATTGAATCTGCACTGCCTAGATGCGTAAAAGCCCGTGCACAAACAGACATGCATAGTTTATGACCTGGGAACGGTAAAGTAGCCCTGTGATTGGCCAGAACGGGGAGATGAATCCACTTGGATGATGTGCCTCCACAGGGGTTAAATCCTCAATGGGATGCTCTAAGACATCAGATGGGAGGAATCAGCACTACCTCTTCCAGTTCCAGTAAAAATAAAATAAAAGGGTTTGTTCTACTCCAGTGCGCGCTGTTCCGCAGGAAATATGCCTTACCATCTCGGGAGCGGGGCTGTGACCTTAAACGGGCTCCTTGTTTCATTCCATTTCCATTAAATATTTAAAGAGGCCCGACAATGCCTTCAGCCACGTGGGTGGCTGTGCGGAAGATGAGAAGGGAAGGAAGAGGAAGCCATTTCTGACTTATGACATGCACTGTCAGCAATAATGCATCTGAATTGTTCTCCAAACCCCTGGAAAAAAAAATCACTGTTGCATATAAGCCTGCAGGGCAAAAGATCAATAAACCAAACCGATGCAATGAAAAAGATTGTTTTGGACTCGGACTTGCATAATATCTCTATAAGCATATGGACATCAGAGTGAGTCAAGTCACCGCAAAAGGTCAGAGTGTAAAGAATCAGCATTAGGATGTAAAGATCTCAGGGGAATTAATGACCAATTAGCAAGGGGTCGTCCACAAATGTACGGGATCAAGCAGTTGATAAGTACATTTCCTGTGTATTTTTTATGCTAATTATCTCCTAGAAGGGTTCGTGATTCACTGGGTAATTAGCAAATCGATAGAGACTGCATTGCACAGTTAATCAATCATTCAGGGTGGACTTCCTGTCAATGCCCAGACACTCCAGCACGCGGATCGTCTCGGTTCCATCGACAGACGAAGCGGTGTGCATGTCGGCGGTTTGCTTAGAGTGGCCTTTATCTCAGCCCCCAGAGGTTGGTGTGATTTGGTCTGCTGTGACAGGGCCTGGTGACTTCATCACCCTAGGGGTGAGCTCTCTCCATGTTTGTGTCGCTTACTTTGTTCATAAAAAGTTCCTAACAATGACAACCCTCTGGTCAACGTAGCTAATAGACCCTTGCTGTTTGTGATGTGGCACTGCTGCCAGCCTCCATCTGCCAGTCTGCACTTGATTTGCCCCGTAATTGCAGAAAACAAGCCGTCATGTGACGTAACCGGCCAATGAAAGAGCTCCCTCAACAATGTCCCTAGACAATCTTAACGTTGGTCTGTGTCATTGAAGTGACTGATTGCATATGAGACATAGTATGGCTGTGTCACGGCTATCACGGCTAATCCAATTAGCAGGCCAGTCGTAGGACAGGATTAGGCTGATCTGTCATCCCCTGCCCCGGTTTTCGGAGCGACTGGCTGTGATTTAATGTGTCGTCGAGAATGTCTGATGTAGGGTAACGCCTGTGATGCCTTGAGTCACTGAAGATTCCAGGACATCAGGTGACAGCCTCAGTGAGTGGTCCAATGGCACGTTGAGGCCTGAAATCATCCCCCGTGATGGATATTTCTGTCGCGTAATGGGTGGGTACTGCTGTCAAAACATATAATTCTGTTTAGCTGAACCAGCCTCCGCTTGGGAGCGACAGAAGTGGAGAGAGAAAGAAGATCAATGTGGCTGAAAAAAACTATTCAAACTTGATTCAATTACTAATAAACACCTTTAAATAGAACAACATGATTTCAAATGTATTACATGTTAGCATAGTGTCTATGGCATACTGTCTTCTGTAAATACTGTGTATTTCAGTCTGAATATGTAGCTCCTATTTGTCTGATTTTTAAATACCTGTCAGGCAGGTACAGGGATTAACATAAATATTTCTGTGTACCGATGCTCAGTAAATATGTGGGAAGTGTTACAATTTACGGTGTTCACAGAAAGTCTTGGGAAACTGGCTTAATTAATTTTGCAAATTTATAACAAAAACTCCTTACTTCATTAATAATTTTCACACTAGAAACAACCAGTAGTTTGAAGTAAAATATTAATTTCAAGTAGTGATAAACTGAGCCCCAAATTATAGTTCTAAAAGACCTGTTCTTAGTTCATTGTGTGCTTTTTAATTAGTAACACCTGCTCAATAACATAAAACACCAAAGATCTGCGTTTAGTATCACTTTGGGAGCCAGCCACTACAATTGGAATAAAAAAATGGCAAGAACAGAACTGAATGAGTCAGTCAAAAAATTATGACAATAAGAAAACGTCTGTGCATTTATGTTACATATTACTCTTCGGTGGACGTTTGTTATGAGACCTTTCTGTGAGCACTGCGTGCGTGTATCTGGGACCTAATCCCACAATCTCAGCATTGCTAACATGGTGCACTAATGGAGTGCTTAAGCACTTATGTACGTCGCCCTGGCTAAAGACGTCTGCCAAATGGTAGAAATGTAAATATAAATGTAGCATAATGCGCTACTTGTTCGGGTACAGGAGCTGTTGACGAGCGCCCCTCCCTCTGGGCCACACCTTTTATAAAAGCACAGAGGGTAAAAAACCCGCTGTAATAATTCTTTTGTCACTGGGCTGTGACATTGCTATTAGCTTTTAGCGATACCCTGTTCGGCTGAGACCCGGGAAAAGCACCAGACAGATTAGCGTTCGGAGGAATTCCGGACTGCGCTCCGCTCCCACGCCTGCTTTGGGGACTCAGATTAAGTGGGAAGGCTCCATCGCCCCTCAGTCAGGTGGCGTTCAGTGTTTTCCGAGGAAGAAAATTGCAAATTATTCATGAATGGCCGAGACACATTTTGTTTCAATTAAAAGCGGGGGATCTTACAATGATTTGCAGACTCTTGTCTCGCCTTGTGGAACGCGAAGAATTAACTTCAAGAATGAATTCCTCACCTCTGAGCGCCAGGCTCTTCGCAAGAAACCCAGCTAATTAAACGATATTAAAAATCTCTTTATATTTCTGGTGAAAGAACATGAGTGATTTAGGGCTGCTTGTAAATGCAATCTTCATGTCCGGCTTTCTTGATTACAGCTATACGACATAGCAGCACGCCTTCCTCATTGGAGCCAACAGACACATATTTACAATCCAATCACAAATGTATATAATTACAGTGGCTGCATATTGTATATCATTTTTCAATTAATTTCCCTAAAGCCTAAACCAGAACTAAGGTCACCGAGAACGATATAAACTTCAGAAATGTATTCTCACATATTAAGTAGCCATGCAATTTTGTGGCCAAGATTAGGAAATATCTCATAATAACATGTCTTCAATGGAAACAGGCAGTATTATGTGCTAAATAGTCTGTTCCTTAAATGTTTGTAGTACCTAATTAGAATTTTAGTACAATACAAGCCAGACGTGTACCTTGTGGTATTTACATAGAACAAAAACAGAATAACAAATAAGTAAGTAGCTTAACAAGAAAGAACTTAATTGATTCCTGTAGCTTCACATGTGAAGCACTTTGTTAACAATATAAATGTCATGGGTTCAAATCCCTGGAAGGACACATAAATCATAACCCTTCCCCCTACCTGTAAAATGCTTTGGGTAAGCGTAGGAAAGATATGCAATC
>JAODKM010000105.1:860120-870514 GCA_026780845.1 Petrocephalus sullivani | reverse complement strand
GAGGACGGGACGGATTCGCACGAGAGGAACGAGGGGGCGTGGCACACGGGAGGATCGGACGGGCAGGGCATGACAGGGGGTTACAGGAATGCCCAAACCTACCACTGAAGGCACCAAATATTTTTTCTTCAAATTTAATAACCATGATCCATTGTGGGACACACCTAGGAAGGTTGTACGGACCATTTTTATAGGTCCCCACAAGGGAAAAATCGGTGAATGCAATCAAAAAACAAAACAAAATAAATGCAGAAAGTCTTGCATTTTGTTTACGTTCTTATTGTTAAACTTCGGGTTAAGGGTGTCATTGTTGGGATTCGGGTTTTTCCCATAGAAATGGATGTACTATCTTTATATGCCCTCCAGCTGCTTTGTTATGTACATCCACTTGCTAAAGCAAGCAGCCTGTTCCTCCAAACAGTAAATCTAGTGGCTGCAGCTGAATACATACAGGCACACAGACAGGGTCAAGAGGTTCTGCTCCTGCGCTAATGTGCCTGATCTAAGCAATTCTGACTGCGGTGTGATTGTTAGTGCTAGACACTGTGGTTTCTGCATCTCAGAAACAGCCTCCTCCCTGGGATTTTCACGCACTATAATGTCGAGAGCAGGGGTCCCCAACCTTATTTACAGTGAGAGCTACTTCTACAAAAAACATAATCTGGGGAGCTACGTGTTTGAGGCAAGATTATGTCCGCTAGGGGTATTGGGGGGAGGGGGGTTGGGACGAGTGAAAGTTGTTGGGGGGAGCAGTGTCGGGGCACCACAGTAGAACTACCATAAAATAATAGCATAATTGATCCGATTTGTAATAATTGTTATATAAGCTGCACATTGGTTCCCCATAGGCTACTAGTAGCTGGCAGTTACCATGTTTGTGACTGGTGACGTTTATAGAGAAAGGTGTGATGAACAACAAACCACCCAGTCACGGACATTTCTGGGAAACTGTGGCCAAAAACACCTAAACGAGTTTAATGAGAGAGGTCAGAGACGAACGACCAGGCTCATTAAAGCTAAGATGAAGGCCGTAACCGTAATTACAAAAAAGCTAGCTCAGAACAACGGTGGTGTCCAAAAAGGCTTCTCTGAACACAGAACTCGACTACGCTTAGTGGCTCTGGAGGCCAAAGTGGGTCCTACAGAATATTAGCTATAGATTTACCTAATGAAGGGGCAATACACATAATGCATTTATAACACAACTTAATTAGCATACAAATCAATAAATAAGAATTATACTGCATTATGCAGCACTATTATGTTAAATGTGATTATGCTTGTTCTGTTAATAACTCCCTTAAATGTTTGAAAAGAAAGAACTGAGGTAACACTTACATTCACCTGTGATCCTGGATAATTGTGCATTCTTATAATGAGGGAAATTTTTCAGATGACTCATCTGATCTCGTGACAGAGTGGCCTCCGTCTGCGTATCTCAGATCTTTTCTGGCATCTCTGGCGGGCTGTGCAGTGCTCCTTGGGACAGGGGAAGGACCTCTAGTAGGCCCTCCGGTGCTGTGGGGCACAAGAACCTCCTAAGGGCCGCTCGAGCCCCCGAATGAGCCAATTAATGAGCGTGGCTCTTCTACGGGCGATGTCCACGGGGGACATTAAGGTATTGCTCTGCAGCCAAGCCAGAGAGACGCGAGAAGACGTCGACTGCCAGTATTTTCCCAATGTCATCACGTCTTTCAAAACCTCATCTGACAAATTTGTTTGGAGATGGAGTGATTTCGCTCCTCCGTCGATTTACCGTAATTAGTGGTGTTTCAAGCCCAGTAGCGTCCTTATTACCCTGCCATTTGCATTTACTTGATTAGCTAATGCCATTATCCTGCTGCAACGTGCAATTTTTGGCCATCATGCAGGTGCTCATTTTACTAGAGCATTTATGCATTAACTTAAGATACAACCGCAGCACTCCTCTGCGGACCTACAGCCTACGTTACTGGACTACACTGGACTCATTTTAAAGAGTCTCTTGTTAGGCGTTAGGTGCACGGGAGACTGGTATGAGTTTTGGATGACGCACATTGTGGCTGTGCAGAGAGCTTTGGCACGCGTTTCCTGGGAGATTCTGTCCAGGGTGGGTGGCGACCAGATGATGCAGGGCTTGCTGGAACAGGGTTCGGAACATGGAAATGTGGAACTGAAAAAGAGGCTAAGGGGAAACAGGAAGGGGAATCTAAGAGGACTCAAGGCTGTTGGGACATAGAGGCCAAATAGGTGGCTGAAATGCTTGGCAAGGGTCTGAGGGCCAATCCCAGTATGACCACCACTCAGTCACTTCATTGAGGTTTGCCGGCATGCGTTTTTGTTCAGCTCTCTTAAGTTCCTACCACATTTCAATCGGGTGGAGGTCTGGACTTTGACTGGGCCATTGCAACACCTTGATTCTTTTCTAGCCATTCTGTTGATAAAACGTTAAATTGGATTATTGCCCTGTTGCATGAGCTAATTTCGGCCGAGCTTTAGCTGACGGACAGATGGCCTCACATTTGACTCTACAGTGCTTTTGTTACACAGAGAAGGTCTTTGTAAAATCAATGACTGCAAGGTTCACTGGTCCTGTGGCTGCAAAACAATCCCAGATCACCACTCCTCCAACACCATGCTTGACAGTTGGTATGAGGTGTTTGTGCTGATATGCTGTGTTTGGTTTTCGCCAAGCGTGGCATTGTGTATTATGGCCAAACATCTCCAATTTCTGTCTAAAGGACATTGAGAAGTCTTGAGGTTTGGTCAGATGCATCTTGCCAACCCAAGCCATGTTCATGGGCCATGTTGCCATGTTTTATTTAGAGAGAAGAGGCTTTCTCCTGGAAACCCTTCCAAAGAAGCCACACTTGTTCAGTCTTTTTCTAATTCTGTGGTCATGAACTTCAACATTTAACATGCTAACTGAGCCCTGTAGAGTTTGAGATGTACTTGGCTTTTTAGAAATTTCTCTGAGCAATACACCGTCTGACCTTGGGGTGAATTTAATGTTTGCCACTTGTGAATAATCTTTCTTACTGTAGAATGATGGACTTTGTAGAATACAAAAGGTAGAGTGTCCAGAATGATGGACAAATTGTTTGGAAATGGCCTTGTAGCCCTTCCCAGATTGATGGGCAACAACAACTGCTTCTCTATGAGCATTGCTCATGTCTTTCCTCCTTGGCACCATGCTAACACACAGCAGAATGCTCCAGAGCAGCAAACTTCCAAAGCTTCTGCTTCTCTAGAGGTGCTCACACTTTCTGACGGTCAGTTAATCAAGTGCATTTGATCAGCAGCACCTGGCTGCTACTCACGCTCTTAAGGCCTATGGAAGCGGCCATTTTTCACCCACTGCTTCTGGCTTAGATTTTGGCTTAGTTTTTGTTTCATTTTTTGTTTACGTTAAATAGATAATGAAACCATGTGATGTGTCATGTGTTGTTCATCTGAGGTTGTATTTGCCTAATTGTATGACCTGCTATGGACCAGATGATTTTTATTATGTCCCGTTACATAAAACCTTAGAATTTAAAAGGGGGTGTACTTTCTTTTTGACACGACTATAAGCGACTGAGTACGACAGGCTGCAGGGGCTCCAAATGGTATAAATAGGACTGGTCCAGTACATTGTGATGTTACCTTGACAATGCCAAAACATGTTCCTTACTATTGCGGATTTGGGACTTTATATTTTAAGACATGTGCTTTTTTCATGGCCCAGGCACTTAAGGGATCCACAGCCATAATTTGAGCGTGTCCCTCACAGAGTGGACAAGAGGTAATTGTCAAATAAACACATATACTGCTTTTGTCAAAACAGCATCATTAAGCAAAAACGCTACGAACTGAGGGTGATTCCCTCAGACAAAGTCTGCAGAAATGAGGACTTACAGAAAGTGTGCGTAAAGGGCTCGAAACATCTGCGACAGAGCCTGCACGCACTGTTTTCACAGTGATGGAGCCCTAAGACCTCGATCAGGGACATGCCTCAAAGTCCATGAGTCAGTGGGAGTTGACATTGGGATTAAGCCCGAGACTAAGACTAACTGACAACAGGTGAAAGGTCACCCTGTCACCTGACCACAACATCTTATATACAGTTAACCAAGGAGGTGAGGCCAAAGTCAGATGCAATCCGAAATCCCTGAAAGCCTCCCTTCACCAAACAACATCGGGAATATTAGCTTCTCACCGTGGAAGTCCGGCACGTGACTGACACCGGACGCCAGCTGCGTAGCTCAAATGTAAGAAATGGGATTAAACGCAACGCTTCTCTGCCGGCATGGCACGGTGATTACTGTGCGATGGCCGAGGTGATGATTCCAGGATTCGCTGGACAAACACTGGCAGCTGCATGTGGTTTCAGCAGAAAAAAAACGTACAAGGCAGGCAGCGGTATGAATGCGGGGGTGCTGGCCGCGTGCGGGAGCAGTACTGACCGCAGGCCAGAGCACATTTTAACATGCTGTCTGAAATCACTCTCGTCAACTAGAATCGCACGCAGATTCATGTAACTAAAAAGCTAAAGGAGGTGTTTCTTTGTGTCATGTGCGCTTATGTCTAACAAAGGATAACAAATTATGGTGCAAACCCCAGCCAATCCAGGATGGCCATGCACAGCGTTAGCCCATGTTACATGTTAGCCATAGTCCACAGCATAGTCCATAGGCGCCACAGCACGTCATATAGCTGCATTTGTCTCCATGCATTCCTAGAATCTTCAATAAATGGAGTTTGATCATGTGGTCCCGTGCCAACGTGGGTGAACAGAGTTCCCTGGGATTCAAGGGCCGCCTTCTGTTTAATACAATAGCGACGGGGATCCGGACAGGAAATGGTAGTAATGCGACCGGAGCACGCTCGTTGAGCCAGGCCCAGTGTGCGTAACAGGCTGTATCCAGACAGATGAGGCTGTCCCATCATGTTTTGAAGGCTCTTCCCTTTTCTATTGCTCTGCCACCAGAGAAATGAATGTCATTAATGCAGGATGTGTGCGTCTCTTCAGACCCAGTATGCATGCAGGTAACTGTAATGACTTCAAACCCCATCCATATCAATATTCCTAAGTTCAGTGCGGCACAAGTTGATTGTTAGTCTCTTGTTTTCACATTGAAATTCTGGTAAAAGCGTATTAGATTAAAGAGAAGTGTCGGCTATAAGGACAATGACAGGTGCAGACAGTTTTCTTATCTGTTCTATGGAACTAAAATGATGTTTTACCAACACCGTTATCTGTTTAATAGCACATTGTTAATAATGTTATTAGAAAGGCTTTTTTAGCATGGCTTATCTGCATGAAGCGGGTAACACCTATGCAGAAGATTATGGTCAGATTTCCAGTCCAATCTTTGGTCCCCAGATTGGGCTGTGAGCACTTTGCAGGCATCGCACGCCTCAGCTTTCCATAAGGAAGGACTACCTGAACATGGCAGGTGCATTTCCTCCTGTTAATTAGCTCGTATTTATGCCGTACGACCTTTGCGACCCCTTCCCAACGCCAGGCATGTTTTAATCACAGCAATCAATAAGGTATGAACGCGGTAATGGCTGCTACAGCTTTAACCCTTTGCAGTGTGGGCGTCTCAGGAGGCCTAATTCTGTTTGCCTGGAAATGAGATTGGCGCGTTGATCACTGAACGCAATGATGGGCAGTCCCTACACAGTGCCCCCTGGAGGCCAGACCCCACCTTCCCGAAAGGACTCATCAACAAAAGGTTTCCTGGTGGAATTGTTTTTGAAGCGGGCTAAAAAAAAAAAATGCGTGAGCTCTTTTTTGAACAACGTGTCAGACTCTAAACCGCTTCATCGCCACATTATCTGTCACCATCGACCCCCCCCCAGCGCCCCCCCCCGCGTACCCTGGCGTAAAGATCACTGGCCTCTTCTCAGTCTTTCTATTGGCCCGCTGTTGACCTTTAAAGGTAAAAATGCAGTTTTACATTTGGCCTCAGAAGCAGTGGCTTGGTCTCCATCCACCTTCTGTAGCCGCTTGTCCTATTCAGGGTCACAAGGTGATCAGAGCCTATGGGCACAAGGCGGGGAACAACCCAGGACAGGGTGCCAACCAATTGCAGAGCACACACGCCCGCACAACGACACTGGTAGAACCTGCAAACTCCACACACACACAAACTTGAACCGCTGCACCACCATGCCACCCCCGAGGCTTGGCACAAATTCAACCAAGATACCTCAGACTCTGTTCACAGGTACTGTGAGATATATCGAGCTTCTATGCCTAACATATAGTGACCCTGTATGCATGCAGGTAACTGTAATGACTTCAAACCCCGTCCATATCAATATTCCTAAATTCAGTGTGGCACAAATAGATTGTTATTCTTTGTCTCTTATTTTCACATTGAAATTCTGGTAAAATCGTAATAGATTAAAGATAAGTGTAGGCTATAAGGACAATGACAGGTGCAGACAGTTTTCGTCTTATCTGTTATATGGAACTATAATTATGTTTTAACAACATTGTTATCTGTTTAATAGCACATTAATGTTAATAATGTTATTAGAAAAATAAAAAATGGACATTTGCTGCCTGTACAGATTTATGTCTGTGTACATCACATTGCGATGAATCGAAACCGGACACTGAGGTCACATGATCTTTAGTCCCTTTAAAACTTTCCGAGTGCCTTGAGGCGGCTGCCGGCCTTCCGGCCAGGGGACAGCCACAGCGGCGGATTTCCCCGGACAGAGACGAGCGCCGAGGAGGTGTGTGTCCATGCTGGAGAAGACGTTGCTGCTCCCCAGCCAGCCGAAAGTTGAGACCGGGCCAGATATCACACAGAGACTCCTCCGCGTCGTCCCCATGCCCTGTCAAGGTCTCCGGGAATGGGGGGGTCAGGCCCTCCGTCCTTTATGTCAGCCTGTCAGGGGGGGGGGGACCCAGGACGGCCAAACCTGGGCTCCTTATTCATCACGACAGTGAGCGGTTCTGCCAAAAGCCACCAGAGCCGCCCGAATGAGCACCGAGACGGCTGATGGCGTCCAGATGGTGCTTCCATTCACCTTGGCCTCCGGTGTGGAGTCATTTAGCAGCTCTCCTGCAGGCTGGAAGCATGCCAAGCCCCCCCACCCCGACAGGGTACGCTACAGTCATCCGCTTAATTATGATGGCAGTGCTCCGGAAGCAGTACCCAAACCAAGATAGCGCTTTCCAAATCACAACAGCTTCCTGTCTTCTTGATCTAGCTGGAGATGTTGAATGTCCACATCTCTGGACTGTGGTGGCTCTCAATTGCATACCGTTCGGCCCTGCAGGGTTCTGCTGCTTGGAACAGTCCGACAAGAGACCCGGCAGGCGTGGGAGCTTTGGTCTCAGCTGCTGACCGAACGCTCATGAAGATACCACGATATGCTCTTTAAGACGGTACAGCCAATTCTGTTCGTTCTTCTGAGGGCGGTGTGAGGGTCATCATGATCGGAAGCAGGGCCGTGCAGAGACTTTTCGGGGGGGTCCCTCTCGGGGGGGGGTTCCACTCAGAACCTCTTTTGATCGTTTGGTTTGGGGCAAAAGTGCCCTCACTCCCCCCACCTAATCATGAGGTTGCAATTCCCAGAAACAGCATCGGTGTAGCTTGGCGACTTTCAACTTGGCTCCGTCACTGGATGCCACCTTTCCTACAAGTCAGTCCGCCAGATTTCTGCCTCGTTAGAGCTGCCCTGGTCAACCGCAAGTCCAGAGTGAAGCGGAAATATCTGGGAGTAAGTTCAATTAGGAAGTGGCAGAGCACACAAACTCGCAGAGAGGGACCTGATCACCTAACATCAATGCCCAACCTGACTGGCAGCGCATCCCACAAGCAATGTTCCGGCATCTAATGGAAAACCTTCCCAGAAGAGCAGAGGCTATTACAGCAACAAAGGGCAGGGTGACTTCATGTTGATTAAAGATTGTTTACTGGCCATGTGCAATAGATACATCGTGATGCTGACCTGCTCAGCTTTATTCATTTACAAAAGACTAAACGATACAGTGCAGAATGATGTCGGTAATGCAGAGCAATACAGGTGGTGTCAGACAATAGGAGACAATACAGAACAATAGAGATACCTATAAAGTGCCTGTTTTGTGGAATGTGGATGCTGGAATTCAGAATGGCCTGAAGGAGGAAGCAGATCCTTCCAGAATCTGGAAGCCCGGGATCTGATTCTGCAAACCTGCTACCAGACTGCTGGAGCCTGCTGCTCTGCTGAGTGTCTCCACATTTTTTTGCCCGTATAGTGCATTACCACTTCTCTGAACATACCATAAACATGCACGGTGGGATAGCACTGGATCTGGAAAAGTAGTAAAGTCAGTGCCCTGAGGAAATATGTTAGCAGCCCGAAATGGCAGATCTTTTATAAAGCATGTGGTGGAAGTGGGCACACTCCAGCCCTCAGACACAAGATAATATCTCACTGATCCTGGCTGTCTTGTATCTTACCTTAAGCTCCGAATGGGCTGGCTGTAAATTACCCGCGGCCACCAGGTGTCCTTTTCAGCTGCGAAAGACTCTTACAAAGTCGCCTCGTCTTCACCAGAGTCCTTGTCTGCTTCTCCTAAGGAAAGTTTATCTCCTACACTTCTGGCTCTGCTCACACCCTTCCGATGCCTTATTACTGGGAGAGCCACTTCGTATGGATCCGTTAAATTAAAATGGGGGTGGGGGGGGGGCGCAGATTATCAGATCATGTTTAAAAACAGTGTCAGCTTGCGGTCAGTATTCCTGCTGGGGGGTAATGACCTGTCACTTTTTCCACACCTCACGTTTCGATCGCGTGTCCACTTTCAGTGACGGCTTCAGAGATGCTGGCGTAATCGATCAAAATAATGATAATAAATAAGTGTGTTTTATTTCCAAATATATTCATGAGATGATTCTGGCGGAATAAAAATTAATGAAGCGTTTGATAAACGCTCCCGTCTGAAAACGTGGAGGGAAATTAAAATCTGATATTGCATGAAATATAAACGAAATAAACGGGTCAGGGCTTTTTTGCGAGGTGCGGTGAGTCACCGGTCCTGGAAGCCCCCTGCTGGCGGTCACACGCACCGCGCCGTCTGATAGCGCACTTGCGCCCCTTGCGTTGAAGTGGTAGCCCTGCAGGGGGCGACCTGCCCCGCGGCTGCCTTTTTAGGGACGTGGCAGACCCCGCTACCCCCATACTACCCCGCCGACATCAAAAGAGAGATCACGGAAGAAAGAAAGGTCGTAAGGGAGGAGAAAAGAGAGGGAAGAGGGAAGGAGAGGCGGGCCGCAGTATAAATAACCCAGCAGTGCATCTGCTATTCTGTTTGACCTGCTGTGCTCTGACAGACACTGCAGTCTGTGTCAGTGAGGGCATTCAGTTCAGGGTCTGCATCTGACCAAGGTCTGTAATCAGCCCTCCGGAAGGTCCCTGTGATCTCCATAATGTATAGCCACAGCCTGACTCTGACTCGCTCCTGCCTTATTCAAACTGCAGCCTCACTCTGACTCAATAAAGCCTTATTCAAACTGCACCCTGACTCAGACTCAATAAAGCCTTATTCAAACTGCAGCCTCACTCTGACTCACTACAGCCTACTATGACTATAGCTTTACTCTGATTATAGCCTTACAGTGACACCCTTAACCTGACTGGGTACAGCCTGACTCTGACTCACTGCAGCCTCAATCTCACCACAGCTCTGACTCCCCCCGCCCCCCGCCCACTGAGAAACAGGGTGTTCTGTCAAAGAGAGATATCAGCCTGCACAGATGGATGATCACACAAACGACAGGGGTTTGATTATATCTCTCGCAACATCAGCCACCTCACCAATCCCACGCTGCTCAAAAGAATGTCATGAAATAAATGCATTCAGGTATCTGTCAAACGATCACTACAGTCCCTGGTATTAAAACAACATACGAACAACTAGCAACAACTTACATATGACGAAAGTAGCACAGTGAAAATCACTGTCATGTTGAAGTGGCCAAGTACGATTCAGCTCCAGCCTCTTCTCGCCATCCACACCCCTGTCCCCGGTCGCTCACTCACTCTCTCTCCCTGGAGTCCTGACAGCAGTACCTGATTCCCCTAATTGGCTGGGCTATTTATCCGGTCTAGCAGGTTTCCCCAGTGTGAGGAATTGTTGACCTATGTCTGATTTACAGCGTGTCTCAGATTCCTGCTTTTCCCCGGTTGCCTAATTCTCGTATCGTGTGGCTTAAAGAGTGTGGCTCTCCTTCCCGGAGACTGCGTGCCCCGAACCCCGTCTTGGTGTGAGTGCGTGCCCCACACCCTGTGCCCTGTGATGGGCTGGTGCCCCATCCTAGGTTATTCCCTGCCTTGTGCCCATTGGCCCCAGTGTGTGAGTGCCTGGTGTGTGAGTGTGCCCTGTGATGGGCTGGTGCCCCATCCTGGGTTGTTCCCTGCCTTGT
>JAODKM010000105.1:842993-859222 GCA_026780845.1 Petrocephalus sullivani | reverse complement strand
TGGCTCAGTATGTCTGTGTTCCTCTTGGTGCTGTCGTATCCGCCCAAAAAACATGCGGTTAGTAGAATTGGCTTCTGTAACCTGCATCCCGTTCTGGGTGCCCCCCTGCCTCGTGCCCCACGATGCCTGGGACCAGCTCCATGCCCCCGCCACCCTGTACTGTATCAGCGGCTGGGAGATGTATGAATTATAAATGAACAGTAAAGTCAATGGAAAGAGTGTATGATTTAATGTGCAAAATTATCTGCGACCAAACAGACAAAATATACTGCATGGTATGTTCAAAGTATTAAAGGTTGCTGACATATTAAAGTCTTGTAAGGCACACACCCAGGTGCCAAAGAAAGAGGCTGTGGCTGTTTGTGCTGTGTGGCCAATCACCTGCTCAGACATTTCATACCTAACATGATGCTAAATTTCATGCACCGCTATGGATATGTAAGCTGTACGTATTTTATTTCTATGTTATTTATTTATCTTTTTCCTGTCGTGTTTTTAACCATGATACATTCAGAGATTTGTCGAGGGGGTGAATGATGCGGGATGAGATTTAGCTTGAAGGTTGAACCAATTCTTTTTTTTTTTCTTTTTAAAGAGCAGGAGATAGTTTAGGGGGTTATCTGCTTCGCCGTAAGTGGACCCTTTTCGCCGTCAAATGCAGTGCAATGCTGCGGGAGTGAACGAGGTTTGAAGAAGACTGGTATAAACAGTGAGGGGGAGTGAGGCATTTGGAGGAATTGGGCAGCCCGGGCGATGTGGTTAAAGGCTCACCGCTGCAGACCAGAAGGGGATTTGTGCTAAATCTGAAAAGGCTCCGAGATGGAGATCACGGTCTAAGGCAATGTATATCGGGCACATGAAATACAGAACAAAATGGGGGATCAAATCGCGCCAGTCTGCAGACTCGCCAGGGCGTCAGGCAAGGGATCATGCAATCAGGGGAATGGGGCCTTGTGAAAACATGCATTTTCTACACAACGGACATTCGAGCACATGGTCATTATTCAGGGGGGAGATGATTGAATAGCCTGGACACTGGGCATATATATATATATTTTGATATATGAAGAAAACTTTAGCTAAGAGAGTGTTCCTTCTTTAAAGATCAAATGCTGAAATCGAGTGTGTCCCCTTCACTTTTATGCATAGCTCCATCTTGGGAATTGATAGCTGGTGCCTGTCTTAAAGAATGTCTCAATTTAATGAGAGACATAAAAAAACAAACCCAAAACATTTCTAGAACTGTCACCTGCTACAGAGTGGTGCATAGACATGTCCTCACACTCAGGGGCAGGGCTAGCCAAAGCAGCTGCTTAGGGCCCAGTGGCCACTGGGGGGCGCCCCATTTGACCAGCTTGTGGTTTCTGTGTGTGCATGTGTGTATGTTAGGGCAAGGGACCCCAATTAAAATTTTGCTTAGGACTGGAGCCCTGGAGTATCTGAGCAGGGTGAGTAGGCCCAAGATTCCTAGCTTTGCCCCTGCTCATGCTAAAGGAGTTTCTTTAGCATGAGCAGTTCATCTGTATTCATGAGTGTTTACAGATCAGGCTTAAACCTGGAGAATACAGTGCATAACGACAGACCCGCCAAGAGAGATCTGCAGTTGTACAGATGTGAGAACCTCTGCCAGATAATAATTGGAAATAATTACTCTTTTGGAAATTTCCCACTGGATGCAGCATGCCAGTAGTCAGAATCTGCACGCACCACTTGTACGCTAAATCCCACACGCGGGCTAGGCAGAGCGCGCGGCAAGCTCGGACGCACAGGAGAGGTTAACGGCATGATGGGTAGGAGGGCGCATATAAATGGGTGTGAGGAGAATAATGAGAGCTAATAATGAGAACACGGCACGGGACTGCGTTTCGGCAGAGTTTAAACCTCATTTGAATTTCATTTCAGACGGAACGCGCTCCTGAGCCAAAAGGCAAACGAAACACGGCAAATGTGAAGCAGATGAGAAAAAGCCAGAGTGGCCGTGTTATATTTTTGACCATGACGTCAACTGCGAGAGACGCTTGTGGGCATTAGTGTTAGCGAGGGCGTCTGCGTTAGAGACGGGGGAGCCAGGGACGGTACGGAGACTTGGGACCGGGAGACAGATGGCAGGTGACTAATCGGGGTTCAGGGAGCACTAACCTACTCCTGGCAGCAAGGTGTGGAGGTGTCTGTCGGCCTTGTTAGCATGCAGCCCACCAATCAGTCCGCTAATAGCAATGTGCTATTCACACCCCCATTAATAGGGTATGCACGAGTCATCGCAAATGAAAGTGATGGAGGCCTCTCTGGCCACTCTACGGTTTGCTATTGTCATTTTTTGTTTTTTTTTTCTGTACAACCTCCACTTGGGGCTTAATCGTATCAGGGCTGCCATGTCACAAAGACTGACATCTTGTTTTTTTTAAGTCTCAGAAGGCGTGTTCATGCGGCTGTGTGCCTGACAACGCCTCTGCAGATGGAGAGCTTGCTGTACTCACCCATGACTCAGCTCCAGTACTATTCATTAGTTGCATTTGTGCAGGTGGGTGGGGCTGTTTCATTACCATTTGATTAGCAAATTAACATTCTGTAAAACTTTTTACCTCGTATACATATGTGTTTTTCATGCATAAATAAAGTTTTATCTTTTGGCCCTTGCTGGGATTACACATATATGTTGACAAACATGTGACTCACACTGGTACAGTAACAGGTCTCCCTGATTAATGTTCGTCACACGTCCAAATATATTAAAGTACCCCCTCCCCCACGCTCAGGCCCACCACTGTCATATGCAGCCCTGTACTGTATATAGCTCGTCTCCGCAATAAGGCGGGGCTTTATAGCCAAGCTGGTGGAAAATAACGATGCCTTTTCTCTGCCCTTGTAACATAATCCAGCTGGAAAATTCACAGGTGTTCCTGGCACCTGCCCTGCCTCCACTGCCAGCCTTACTATCCCGGTATCCGCCGCGGCGCTGCCGTACATCAATCCGTCACCGATGGCGGGCTGGCGTCCCAGGGCCCGTGCCGTTTTACCAGAGGATATCCAGGCTGGCAGTTGAGGCGCGTGCGTAACGAGGGCTTGACGGATGCAGAAGGCCCCAACGAAGAACAGATTAATGTTGAGAGGAATTCTTCCCCCTGCTGGCCACACATATATCAGCTTATTTACATAATAACTGCTCTCCATTTGATCAAGCTGCTCATTCACATCCCGCCTCGTGTCTACGGGCCCGCCTTCCCTGTGATCTTGCCGACGTTTCTCTTGTTCGGGTTCAGACGTCAAGCAGGCCCTTTGGTCCCATTGCGTTTCCAGCAGATGGGCTAAATATGACAAATTAACCGATCCAGGGCGATGCCATTTAATTCCTTGAACCTTCTTTTTTCTTTTTTTTTTGCATGCTTGGTATGTAACGGTGAAGAGTCCAGATGCGCAGAACAAATGTCCCGCACGATAAATGATGACGAAGATGTTGCTAATGAGTACAGAATCCCTCCGGTCCATAGAGACAAGGTGCACTGCAACAAGCTAACTGCTAAGTTAGCATAACCTCAGAATATCCCACATAAGCCCATATCGTTATTTTAGGAAATATTAAAACTGCTTCATTTCCAAAAAGAAAAATCAGTTGTATGCTTTATTTAATTATGAATAAGTCCTGTATGTAATATTAATCAGTTTGTAGAGCAAAGGTTTTGTGGCAAGATGGATTACTGTAAGGAATTAACCCGCTAGTTATGGTATGGGTCAAAAAGGAACTGACAACTAGTCAGATGTGTTTTACTGGCATGGAAAATATTTACCATAATGATATATCAACATTTCAAAGAAACATTCACTCTCAGAACGTAATGTATTTAAAATTGTTCTCGGGAGCATATTAAATATTGATGTTGATATGATTTTCTGTACAACAGTAGGGGAGCTGTATCCATCACTTGTCGCGAAAATCATTGTGAATATTCACAGGCACTGGTGTCATTTGCCCTGTCAGGTTGCAGACAGTGATTTGCTTTAAAGGTACAGTGACACAGTTTAGGCGTCTTAATGACACCTGCGTGGGATGTTATATGTTCCACTCTTTACTGGCTGTATACCAGCTTCTAAAGCACGAAAACCTATAATAACTAACTAAAACTTGACAGCTATAAAAGGATTATTCGCCTATAATATGAGACACACAGAAACAAGCACTTAGTTATGACCTTACCAATTAATGTGTATGCTCTTTCCATATGTCAGACTTTTTAAACTATACTACGCTAATCTCATTACTCACTTCCAGAAACCGCTTTCATGACTTCATTCTTTCATTCATTTCTCACCCACTTTCTCGCAGATAAGTGGCTTAGTTTAAACGGTTAGTTTAAACTAGCTTATTTTTCTCTGCTTCAACAAAGGTCTTAATCACTTTCTGTAATCACTAGATCCAGTCCAAAGCTATTTAATCCTTATGTTCTCCGCAAGGCCGCGTTCATTATCAATCTCAACCTAAACCTCGAAATACCTTCAACCCCTGTCAGTCCTTCCCACCCAAACTTTGCGGTAATTCAGCAATTTATCCTACAAAACATAAGACAAAGCACCCGGTGTTGGTGTCAAAGAAACATTTGTTCCCCCTTTGACATATGGCCAGTTATATATTTGTTCTAGGTTCTTATTCTGTTGAGGAATACTTGGCATGAGAAAGTATAGGTGCCGAAGTCTAGTCCTAACTTTCAGGCAGGAGTCATCTTTTCACATTAAATTAAGACACTTTTCTGACATTTGCAGATTTAAATGTGCCCAGTACATTGCACTAGCTCTCTTACCATCCACTCTTGCTGAAGTAGTCCAAAAATGAGCTGAACTTTTCACCGTAGATGCTGTTTCACAGCCTCCCACATCTGGCCCTTAAGAGGTTTTAGACTGTTCCTCAAGATGACTGGGAGTATGTGTAAACAGAAGTTTAGATTCTATGTGTCAAGCCTGCTGTAGGCAAGAATTTCCCCGATAATGACCCACGGCCAGTTCTCTTCTTTAAGATGACTGGGAGTATATGTGCACATAGCTTTGGGTTCCTCGTTGGGCCTGTTGTAAGCAAATCTTTCGGCAGTGATCACCTACAGCTCAGTTTCTGACGCTTGCTTCTCAGGATGACATGGTGTGCGCTGCAGTGTGTGCAGTACTGTGCAACAGTCTTAGGCAACCAAATCTAATACTTTTTATCGGGGTCGTAAGTGTATATTTGCTCGCAATTGACTAATTTAACTTTAGAAAATGTGAATAGTAACACTAACATGAAGATCATTAAAACATCATTTTACTTGACTACTAAGACTTTTGCACAACACTGTGTAAATGGAAGTTTGTATTTTGCATACGGAGCCCGTTGTAAGCAAACCTTCATCGATAATGACCCACGGTTCACTGTTTCCAGAGCTCGATGGTCCCAGAATACATACTTGGGTCTTTCCACTTAGCATTTTGTAAGAGTGCTCACCTCCCTCTTCTTCAGATCTGTTGAGTCACAAACGTCTCTCTTTTTCTCGGAGAGAGACTTATTCTATCTCGCTTCATCGTGGTAAAGTTGATCCGTAACAACGGGAACTATCATGATGGATTAGTGGGGCCTTTTTTTTCCCTAGAGTCAACGTTTTTGAGAGTTTCGTTTGGTGCTGCCAGCTGTTTCCCGTAAGTGATATGAATGATCAAGGTTTATCCGAAATACGACAGACAGTTTCCAAATTGGATGCTTATATGAAGTTTTATTTAAATGTATTTTTGCTTCTAAAATCAGTCATGTATTTTAGGCAAACATCTTCTATAGACCTGTGCAAGCTGCAGACCCAGTACTTTTTGACTTATTTGACACAAAAAAATGAGATTTTTGAGATTCATTGTGGAGATGAAAATGGAAGCAGGGGAAAATAAAACCAGCCTATGTGCCGATCCAGTGATTGTCGGGAATCAACCTGCTTAATGGCCTTTATTGCATCAGTTAGTGGGCTGTGAGGAGTAGGAGGGGTTATTCATAGAAACAGCATCTTCTCACGTTATCATAGAAGGAATGCAGCAGAGGTGGGCAGTGTATGGTAAGCGGGGTAGGTCCTTATGCTTCTGATCAGAGGGTCACTGTGGAGAGTAGCCATATCTCTGTTGGGCCCTTCAGGAACCCCTCAAAATGATCCAGGCGTGCTGGATGGACCACTGCCCTGTCTCCAGGCTTCGCTCTCGACTGTGTATAAAGTTGAAAAGTGATGTGTATGTTTATGCAAAAGTCTTAGGCAGTCAGAGGAAATGATGTTTAAATGAGCTTCATGCTGGTGTAAGACTGATATTACGTCTATGAAAGTGTGTCAGCTTAGCCATTTCGAAATCATGCCTAAAGTCACCTCAGTATTTGCAGCAACCCCCCAACACACCCATGTATTTTGCTAAACTAATTATGTAACTAATTAAGTTAATTAATAAAATAAAACTGTATTTTCCAGCAGGGTTTTAGACAGATAATATTCTTAACCTGGGTTTGTTGAACCAGAGTCCTCTAAGCCCTGATGTAAGTCGCTCTGGCTAAGGGTGTCTGCCAAATTCTATAAATGTAAATGTAATTAAATAAGATGAAATAATATGGTGGCGAAATTGAACAAATACCTAGAATGGCTGGGGTGCCTCTGGGGAGAGGTTTGGGAACTGAAGTGGTGTTCATCTAGACGACCAACAAGACATCAATAACTTGTTGGAGAGCAGAAGAAGTCCCGTTCACTTTTAAAGCTCCTACTCTTAATTTGCATATGGTCTAATACACCACCTTCTTGACTGCCTGAGAGTTTTGCACAGCATGATAAATATGAGAAAACGAACACATTCCAACGTAAATGGGGTCTGTTTTTGTTTTTGGTTAGTTTGATAGCTTTTTGGATTTGAAGTAGTCTGAGTAATTTGTAACTGAGCAAAGATAAAGTCCATCTAGTTCAGACTACCTTAAATCCGACAAGTTATCCAGCTATGGAAGAAATTCTGTACGTCTACTTCAACAGATGGCTAATAAAGCTTCATTTCAATCTCAAAGCCTGAGGAGGAAGTGATGTCAGCAAGGGGCTGAATCAGACTGACCTTTCAGACAATCGCAATGCCATTATCCGGTCCGTGTTTTCCCCGGACTGCAGCAAGTTTGTTCATCCGCAGCAGAACATTCCTCACGCTGACTATCTGCATGCTAACATGCAGCCAGCGCCCATTCCGCTCCTCCTTCGTGTCCCGCTCAGGTGGCTTTAACGCTGGCTCGAGAAAGCCCTGTTGTTCTGGGGAGGAGGGCCCCAACCGATTTCGGGCCCGACAGCTGCCTTGGGTGTAACAGAACCTGGGTGGATGGTGACAGGTGTCAGCAAAGCCGGCGTGTAAAACTCAGATGTGCGATGGAGGCGATACGGCTGTCAGGGAGTCGTCAAGACGGTGGCTGGAAGCCTGGGCGCCGTGTCTGTCAGGCACCAGCAGAGGCGGTGGCCAGGTCTTTTTATCTGCTGCCATGCGTGGCATGCCTTCAAAAGAGCTTAGCATTAGATTTTAATATGGAATTCGCAGCAGGTTTTTAACCTAATTTACCAGCCTGCAGCATAGGCTCAGACATCAGGTGGATTCATTAACGTCACAGTGTTGTGGTCAACAGGAATTGCCTGGAATTTTTATCACACAAGGCCGTCGCGTTTGTTAATTTAAAATTAATATTAGCTATTATTATTGGCTGTTATATGTAGGAAAGTTGTCTGTTATAGGAGTGAATTTATGACTTTATTTAAAGTTTAAATTGTTTTTTTTAATTCACTACCCAAACACGTAGAAATCAGTTTGAAGGTAACTGATAGCAAGATTGCCCATCCATCTATCTATTCATCCATCCATCCATCCATCCATTCATCCATCCATCCATCCATGACCTTTCCTCCATCATCCATCCATCCATCCATCCATTTTACATACACCGATCCTAGCCAGGAGCCTTTCCCAGGCGGCACAGGGCACAGGGCTGGACTCTTCCGTGGCCGGGATGCAAGAGTGCTGAATTCATCTTCTGAAATGCCATCATCATCAGCCGATAGGCATCTTAGAGTGAGTGGGCCAGAAGTTCCCCAAGCAGCAGGACTGCAAGGTCTCTATTCACGCTATAATGTCTACCGATTGGGCTACAGGACTGCTGCTGAATATGGCCCGGGGGGCTTCCCTACTGTCCCAGCAAGGGAATACCTCGGCTTCGTCTGTGACAGGAAATAAAGAGGGGGCGTCCGGGGGGAGACGGCTGCAAAGACTGGGATCGATAAGATGGTGCGGTTCCGCGCCGTAGAAAGGTCACATCTCGGTTTGGCCTCCTGACCCGTCTGCATTTTCGGACTGACGGGTGGCTGTTTAAGTGCATCAGAAGGGCTGCAGTTGGGCCTCCTCTCCACAGCAGTTAGGAAGCGGCCCTTTTCTGCTGATCCATCTTCCCCTTGGTGGGGTTCTTCTGGGAGCTTGGCAGCCATTTGCGTGTGCTGAGGCTATTTACAGCTTGCTGTAGTCTTTCCTTCCGGACTCTGGTTTTCCGGAGGCTTCCGTCTTCCAGTACAAATGGGTGACACTTTGTGTATGCATTTATCACGTTTTTAGTGATATAGATTTGCAAATGACTGCTGCAATCAGTGTATCTAATTTGGGAGTACTTTCTGTCTTTATTGTTGAATATATATATATATATATATATATATACACATACACACACACATGCTCATATACAGATTAAATTTGTCTTTTAGCATGTACACAACAGAAATATTGCACCCATGGGGAAGTTTTACTGGATTATTAGTGTCTTTGCTCTCCTAATTAATTCTCCTAAAATTGCCTGTTAGACAAATAAACAGCATAAGCGAGCTGAAATCTTGCCACATGAGAATTTTTCATCATTTGAGGAAAAGGGGTGCGGGCAGCCAATGTCTTTGAATGAAACCTCATTTGCCATTTGTACAGGTACGTTGGAATGTGTTAGCTTGCGGGTATCCTATCTTTCTCTCCGCTGAGGCAGACACACATATACAGTTAAATGTTAAGCCTGGGGAATGAGTGTAGGGTCACATTGTTTATCCAGCACCCCCAGAGAATTTATTAGGGGCTTGATGGAAGGGGTTAAATCAGAATCAGAGAAGGGGGGCCCTTTCACTTACACAATGGGTGGCTGTAGGGGGTGGGGGGGTCCTGCATGCATTAACTTTGGTCACCTGGCTGATGTGAGATAAGACAAGTCTTTGAGACATGTCTGCACACACATGCACACGCATTTACAAGTATGTAACAGTTTTATTACCTCTGTAGGGTTTGCCCCTACCCCAGTGCTTTAGATCAGTGGTGGGCAATCTTATCCACAAAGGGCCACTGTGCATGCAGGTTTTCGGGATACCCCGAAGGTCAGTTGTTCAAACTCAGGTGTGAGGACTCTTCGGCCAATCAGTCCTCTAATTCGTAACCTAATTAGGGAGTTGCAGTGAAAACCAGCATACACAGCGGCCCTTTGCGGATAAGATTGCCCACCTCTGCTTTAGATGCAGCTAGTTTTAGAAAGCTGCACCAGTTGATTATAAAGTGTCACAGTCACAGAGTACTGAACTGGTTGGTTGAAACAAAATGCATTACTTTTGAGAATAACTTCCCCAACACTGTGGGTATCGCACATACACATACCATGTAAATGCAACTTAACTATCCATCAAAATGGCTGATCACTACAAGTAATATGAATAAGTCAAAATAAGAAAACATGGATAATGAAAATCAAGCTGCCACGTTTGGGTCTCATCCACTTCACAAATGAATGTCTAGTAGAGCTACCATTGAAAATTAACATTAAAGCTAATTTTAGCACAAAACTGACCTTTTATTAGATTGTTCACTTTGAATCTTATACTACATTTTGGGATGAAAAAAGGTGCGATTCGGACAGAAGCGGGGGGGGGCTCCGCCGGACTTTGTCTAACTTTAAACTCTGACAAAGGGCTTTGCTTAAGGGCCTAACAGAGATGTGGCTACTTCTTTTGAGCATGGAATTTGACCCTAACCCACTCCCCAAGATTACAGATCTTATATTTGGAATAGAGATTAGGTATGAGCCTGCAGAGATCTGATTTTTAGATGCCCGAGCTACTAAAAATGACTCTTCATGATAAAAAATTCTGAGGAGTGTGACTCAGACCCTTACGGCTCATTGTCAGTCTTCATGTGTCTGGTTTATTTAGGAGGCTCGGGGTGGAAAACAGAGGCCTCCCTGACGTTTTTCTCTGGGCAATCGTGTCGTGTGTCTGAATCGACTATTGAGGTTCGTCTCTAAATTTACAGAATTTATACTGGCAGCACTGATATGTCTTCTGCCTTCTCCCATATGAGTACGTGCGTGTGGCGGGACCCGGATTCCTCGTGTAAATTTGCCTTTGAAATCTGGGAAGGGATTTTCACAGCCCGGTGGAACACCGCGCCATGATCAAGGCCCCTCAGTCTGATGTCTCCCCCTCCCCCATTTATCATAAGGAAAAAAAATCCTTTTTGCAAATAAGTGTTTTCAGATGCCTCACGTACATGTTGAGGGCAATAGGAAACAGTGCAGGTTATGTGAACTAAAGAAGGCTTATAAATTCTCTTCCTTATCGCACTCAGTCTTTGGACAGAACACTAAAATAAATACTGACAAGTTTTTTTGGGGGATGTACAATGACCCCCCCCACACTCCCCATCTGGATTTTTATGCATCATCCTTTGAATTTGCCTATGCCATTTTCTGGTGACACAAATAAATTTAAAAGAGAGAGAGATAAAAATAACAAATGGTACCGATCCAGCAGAGCTCACTTTGATTCATGTTCTGTCAAAAATGAGAGATCTGTGCTCTGGCGGAGTTTCAGATGTCATTGTTCCTCAGGTATATGTAAGCAAATATGTTCAGAACAGATGACTGGAAAGTTAATCAGCCGCTGCGCCGAGGATCTCAGCTGCGGGAATCTCCCCAGGCCATTTTCTAAACCTGTCCTTTGCGTTTTGATGGAAATTATACTTATTACAAACAAATTAAACTGAGATTCCATCAATACCTCATACCTCAGCTACGGGTCAGGGATCATCCCATAAAGCACTGCGCATCCTTATAACACACAATTGCAGTCTATGACCTAAACTGTGATCTTTCCTCCCAATTTTGAAATGTACTGCCAAAAATATCCTGACTTGAACCAGGACTTACCTAATCACACCATTTAAAACACAATGCTGCATTAAAGGCAACGTTATCAAAATGGTAATTAAATCCCGAGTTAAACTTTATTTTAAACGTCGTATTTAATTTGTTGTACTTCCGCCGGACAAATCTTACAGATAACGTTGCTTTGTGGAAATAAATATCGGACTGCATACCTCACCTGTAGCTCACATGCACAGCATTACACTTTATGGCATATTTTACAGAGCTGCCCAATTTGCACCACTTGATTTCACAACACTTTCACACCGTTAATATTTCTTTTCCCTACGTCACGTTTATTTTATGCGCTGCGCGTGAGTGGTCTCCACCAACCTAGAATGGGATATTAAGCCAGATATTCGGATTTTGGGCTCCTTCTACTCTCTGACGGTTTAATAAAAGTGCTGCGTAGCACCTGCCTCACTGCCAGTTTGTGGGTCTCGTAAGGTACCCTAACCACAGTGGTGTGACCCTATACAGTATGTCCGATCAGGTCAGCGTGAGCTGAAGCTACAGTATAAGCATACCAAAATACCATGTCACTAGATAGCAGCAATTTCACCTGATGGAAATGTAAACTAATATTTCAGGTATGGGTGTTGATCCAAAAGCTGGGAATAGGCAACTGGAGTTAAACCTGGCATTTTGTGAAAATTTACGCAAGTTGATTAAATGGGTCTTAAATTTCTATAACTAGTAAGGGTGCCGGTTTGGCAGATGGTCTAAAGTCCTTTATTACTTGAATAGTTTAATACTTGGGTAGTTTAATTCGCTTGACTCAGATGATCCAGCACACGAGTGACTCACATCCATGGTTGACTCAGATCCTGTAGTGACAGATGGTATGTGTTGGGTCGTTACACCTTGGATCTGTGCTTGGACCTGATGTTCGCAAACCAACTCAATGACTTCCTGTTATTTGGCTGTGCTGATTGGCCAAATTATGTCATCTGTTTCTACCACAGGGTCTCCTTTGTGTGTGACATGTTTGTAAAACAAGTCAGTCTGAGCTATCGGCATGATGAATGCAGAAGTATCTTACGGATCAGGTCGTGACACGTGTTGTTACTGGTGATCGAAAGCTTATGTGAAGTTTGGAAATATTAGTAGGAGGACATAAAAGATCACAATCATCTCGATTTGCATGAAAAGTGAATTGTGGGCGTCTTTATAAAGTCGATCACAATATCAAAGCGTCAGATCACCCAGCCCTGCTCATTGGATTCTGCTTGTTCCGTAACCAGCTGGTGTAGAATCTTGAACTGGACAGCAAAGACTTGTTCAATAAATCTGCAGCATTTGGTCACGGTTTTATTCACTGAGACAGCTGCATGGGGTAGTTGAGGGCCTTCTATGTACCCCGGCTGTTTGCTTTCTGGAAGTTCTCTTGTTGTGCATCTAGAGAGAAGAGGAACAGAAAGTGCATTATGAAATACTGGCTCATGGCTTTGGGAGACATAGAGATATTGCAGCAAGCCTGGAGTCTCAGAAGTTATTGGCATAGGAGAAGGAAATTAATTTGGATCCCGTGCAAGAAACATTCTGACATCCTGCCACCACATTGCTGTGGGGAGGAACAGAAGCAGGAACGACCCCATGTGTGTGAGATACTTGCACCCTTATTGGAATTTGATGTGTCTCTGGGTCAATGGGGGAGGGGCTTATGCTTTACTTCTTATTCTTCTTTCTTTTTTTTACTTCTTCTTATTTTTTAAGCGTTGAAGCTAATTCTTCACCAGACACGTGCTTTTGCAATGCGGTCCTGACAAATTGACAACTGACAAATGGTTCCTGGTTTTGTTGGTCGTATGGAATGCAAAGATTCATTTTGTTGCAAACTGTGATGCTATGCAGATATGTAAAGCTCTCATTTTTTGTTGTAAGTGAAGGCAGCTTTGGACCACTGATACAACAGGTGTTCCCTACAGAAATTTCCCAGCAGCCTCAAGGGCCCATTCTGGCCTTCTGCAGCCTCATTTTGCGATCTCAAATCCGGCGCCAAGACGCCATGTTTGGCCTCTGGGGAGGCAGCCTCCTGGGATCTCGCACATGCTTATAAACTGCAAGATGGTTCACAGCACAACCAAGGGGTCCAAGGAAATTGTTTTAAGTCTAGAGTGTGGCATTTTCCACCTCAAAAAAAAAAAAGAAAAAAAAAGGCAAACAAATCTAGCCTCTTTTAAAGCGTAAAAAAACAACATAAGCAGATAAGACTAACAGAAACGTGGATAAGGCACATTAGTACTACATATGCCTTTTGTTCACATCAACCAGGAAGGAAGGGGCACGAAGCATAACGAATCTAAACAAATTACTGTGAGCAAATAGCTGATCCCTCCGATGCTGTTTTATGCTTGTGCCGTGATGCCTCAGATACGGAACAATGACTCGGATATCGTGCAATGCCTCGAATACTGCACAATGCCTCAGATATCACACAATGCCTCCGATACCGAGCAATGCCTCGGGTACCACGCAATGGCCCAGATACAGCGCAATGCCTTGGATACCACATGATGCCTCCTATATCACACGATGCCTCGGATACCGCGCAATGCCTCGAATACCACACAATGGCTCAGAGATGGCGCGATGCCTTGGATACCACGCAATGCCTCGGATACCACGCAATGGCTCAGATACAGCGCAATGCCTTGGATACCACATGATGCCTCCTATATCACACGATGCCTCGGATACAGCGCAATGCCTTGGATACCACACAATGGCTCAGAGATGGCACGATGCCTCGGATACCACGCAATGCCTCGGATACCACGCAATGCCTCGGATATGACACGCTTCCCTGCTGCTGCGTTTTAATTTATCGTTACTCCCCTGAGAGTCCCAGATAACAGGGCCACCTTCCACACTGCTTGCTTCAGATGTCAGGGCATGTGTCCATTACTCCTAGCAGTGTTTGAATAGCATCAGAAGTCTTGGGAGGTCTTATGGGGTGGTCCCAAAACTCTTTTGGGTGGCCAGGACCTCCTAGATCCCACACAAGTTAAATACTGACTACGAGCTGGTGCGGCTATTGGCGTGTCAGTCTGGCCCAGGAGAAACGTGAGAGTTCGTAGTATCGATTGTCGCTTGATTTCCTCCCCGAAATCTTTTCTTTTGCAGTAAAATTGTTCCCTTTTTCCTGAAAGCTGCATCTCTTCGGCACTTTTTACAGTGCAGAGGGGGACTCGGGTGAACTTGTCTGAAAGCTTATTGATTGTATGACATCATCTGAGTTTATCATATTGTCTGGAGACTTTCAACTTTTCTCCTGAAGTGTACAATTAGTAAATGGAAAATAATTATATATAAAAGTGTCAGGAAAGAGAGGCACATACTGCATGTGTGTATAAAATTAGGTATATTAGATATAACTTTAATTAGGTGATTATCACTTTTGTTAATTAGTTGGAATAAATTGAGGGAGTGAGAATATTCCCTTCGACATTCAATGCTGATCTTTAATAGCTCGAGCAGGTAGCTCGTTATAACATTTAATGAGATAAAACAATGTGAGGCTTTTTTTGTACACCTGTTAGGTCAGTTGTCATCAGGAGGATACCATAGCTGTTCTGTGGTCGTTATGGTGATTAAATAGCTAGCTGACATATCTGATTGAGATCAAGGGAGCCAAATGTCATGGTGACCCCATCCGCTCAGCTTCCATTGGTCCAGGCGCCCACCAGCCTCTTGTTATTGGGCCAGGTCTGAATGGGGCATTCGTACCCAGGTCAGTGTGGCACAGCGCAGTGAATGCACTGTGGTGCTGATATAACACCCCCTCCAGGTAATTTTGGTCAAATAGAAGAGCACTGTCAACACCTGTGACATTAGCCTTTGATGGGGGCACCAACTGCCTGAATGTATGAGAACCGCCCATCCAGTGAGGCACATTTCTCATTCACAGAACATTCACTCTTTATAATTGTTCCCCGTGCAGACCACCGTGCAGCACCATTCATCTCTGAGCCCCTACGGAATTCCATGCAATACCTCCCCTGACATTCTTTCCACCAAGCCCTAACTATAACCATAACCAATTATTAATATTTAGTTGCTGTTACTGTCTATTAATGACTAAATATCATTTTTTTAAATATTATTCAGATTAATAAAGTTGTCTGTCTATCTGTCCATCTGTCCTTGGGCCATTTACAAAAACACTAAACTGAATTTCTTCAAAACTATTAAGAATGTGAGCACTGCTGATGCTTTACGGTCTGAACGGTGTGCCCTCTATCTCATATAAAAAGTCTCCGTCAGCCTGATCAGTGTCTTTTCAGTATTTTTGGCACACTTTGATGAGGCCAGTGTGTAATTGTGGTGTCTTGCTGACTTTCCTGTAGTGTTAAGCACTGACCAGCCCTTTCTCAAAACCCTTCTCTGTGGTCTTTCTCCCTTTGATCCTGTGAAACCCATAAAAAAAGAATCTAACTTAATAAAATGATACGTGGGGACCATTTATATAAGGCCCTTTCCCAGGCTGGCTGTCTGAGTCTCGTATTATGGGATTTTATAAATTAGTAGAGAAACATAAGTCATTTCTTTCAAGCATCTATAACCGCCATGTGTGTCCGGAAATATCATATTATACCTTTTCCAGGGGATTTCCATTATACTGGGGGGGACGTGTTGCGAGCACATTAAACCTAGGTGGTTACTAATTCAAAACAGCTACACTGGAATAACGGTAATACAATATTATTGAAAAATCCGGATATCAAGAGCGAAGCAGCAGACACTGACAGGCCTCGAGTGTTTGATGTACTCCCTGACCCCCGTATAACCCTGAGAGCTCAGAGGCTGGCTGCCAGTCTTAAAGTTAATAAAGGCTCCATATATTTGGGATCATTTTGAATGAATGTTTGAAAAGCAGGAGGGCCTTCTGATACATAGGATGTTTCTTTGTGACTGTTAATGCAGATGGGGGCTCTTATTTTCTGGTGTGGGGGTGGGGGGGTGCTTCAGGAGCGGGGGGGGGGGGGGGGGGGGGGGGGGGGGGGGGTGTTTT
>JAODKM010000105.1:825459-842338 GCA_026780845.1 Petrocephalus sullivani | reverse complement strand
AAGAATTTAAAATGTTTCATAATTGAAGTAAGTCACTGCAATTTATGTATCTGGTCTATAAATATTAAGCTTTCTTCTGTTCCTGTGTAGCTGGACAATTGTATCTCAGTCCTAATTAGCAAAACATAGACTTGAGCTGTAAAAGATTTCCCCTCACATTCTAAGGGCACCGGTAAAATTGACGTGTTTTGTGATGTCCATGCTGTTACCTCTATGACTGATACTTTTACACATATTTTTAAATTAGTTTATATATAGGCTGTGCTCGTGAAATCTGGCCTGTGCAGTAGTCAACGACTCCAAAGCTGTCAGCTGTCTTGATACAGGCTACTGAAAGGTGATTCCAAAATAAGCGGCTCTTTTCCCCGCTCGCTGCACCTGACAACACCTGACTCCTGACTCTGCCGGACAGCTGACTGACGCCACCGCGTGTGGCCTGCCGTCATGGCCCCATGCTCGCAGTATCTTGTGTGTGCTGACAGCGCCTCGTTAATCCCCGACGCGATGTTTTCCCGTGTCCGTGAGACACAGCACTGGAGAGGGAGACCGCGGCCGCAGACCTGCAGTACATCACTCAGGTTTAACGGGCGCAGGGATCACCTGTGGAGGGGGGTTCCTTACGTCACGCGGCTGGGATCTCTACATGAATTAGCCGAATCAGGGAAAGAATAGGCTACGTTAATACAATAAGGTGTAGCTTTAAATGCTAGTGAGGAGGTGGCTCAGTGGGTAGAAACTTTGGAGTGGGTAGACACTTTGGAAACAGTTCTGGAGTTGTGGGTTTGGGTCTGGGCCGGTCTGTGTCAATTAGCACCCTCTCTTGGGTTTGTGGGTGTTTATACTCACAAATACAAGTTCATTGGTGCCTCTGAGCACTCTGTATTCTGTTAGTGGACAGGAAAGGCCTGGTGTCCAACCCAGGGTGCCCTCTACTTCATAGTCTGTAAAACCTGATCTTTTTTTTTGGTGCAGTGTAAAGCTTGTAAAATTAACATTTTGCTAAGTAATGCTCTACATTAACTGCACCTTCATAGTGGCTTTATAATCTGTAGAACATTCAGTGTAATGCATTCATAGATAATGCTGCTAATGAATATTCCATGAATGCGTTATGAAGGTACACTGAATGCTCCTTGAATGCATAATAAATGCATTATGAAGGTGCACTAAATGTAAAGCTCTAGCAGATTTTTATATGCACAAACAGAAGTTAACCTGAAATTCTAGATATTGATTTTGTTTTGGTTTATAGTAGAGGTGCACTGACCATTGCTCTTGACGTGCTGGTGGATATTCTGCTGCGAACCACTTGCCTTTTAAGGGTTGGGAGGAAAACGAGCTTCCAGTGGGTGGAAACTTGCACTAAATCTATCATATGATGCCCTTTTGATCTCGGCCTCCAAAGCCTGGGCTGAAACCAAAGGCCAAACACATACTGTATGTATGGTGTTCTGCTAGAAGCCTGCCTGGGAAGTGATTCTATGGACCAGAATACAATGGCACATGAAGCCATGCTCTTCTAGCAGACACTCCTCTTTGCTTGAGGCGCAAAGAAGATTAAATGGTGTCCATCTCTCCTCTTGCTCCTCCTCTCGAGGTGAATCATCTCAACATGAGTCAAGCTTTTCTTCAGGATGCTTGGGCCGAGTCAACCCCCCAAGTCCCCCCCCCCCCCCCCCCCTTCCCCATGTCAAAGACCTCATTTAACACGTGGGCTGTTATCATTCACGTGATGGCAGAATAAACAGAGATGAAAACATGTCCCAAAATAGAGGCGCGCTTCTGGGGGTGTTAATCTCCTCTGTACCCCCTACCAAATTAAAGAATAAAAGGAGAGATTAGCAGGATTAGTTCCGTGGACATGTCGTCCCGGGGTTGATTCCGACCGGCCTGTTTCTGAAAGATTACCACAGGGTTCGTTTCAGAGTGAGGTTTACCCCTGTGCCCCTGTTGGGGTGACTTTCTGCTTTGAGCTACACGTGCGAAACATGGAGAGGATGTCTCCAGGCAGGGGAGTGGGCAGCTTAGGGAACAAGCTTTTTTACTCATTTAATTCCAGACTGGCCAAACTTATCATTAGCCAATAATATCTTTTGAATCAGTGAATGACAGGAGACGGGCACTCTGGGGGCCAATCATCTTTCAGCTGAGGCCAGTGCCTTGTGGCTCCGCCCTTGTGTATACCACTGATTTCAGAAGATTTGGAGCAATGGTTCCACCTCATTTACTGATTAATTGGGGTTGTATTTTCTTTGCCTGTCCGAAATATATCCAGGGAGCTCAGAAAATGCCAATTTTATTCTTGAAACCTTGTGTTTTGTGCATTTGTTTGGTGTCTCCTAGAATTAGGCTCTGCACGCGGGTCACCTGCAGATCAGCCATCTTTGACCTTGTGGCCATGCCTGGCACACACACCCCAGTTTACAAATTAATAATCCGCTCTCTTCCTGACCATTGCTCTCTGTCAACGCTATATTTATTTCCACCGCTCTAGGTTATCGCTGTGCTCTGAGCTATTAATATTTAATAGTCTGAAGGTGGATGAGATAAGATCACGCATCAGGTTTTCACATTATTGAATTATACCAAAATGTAGCTTTATACTATAATAAGTATAAGATTGACCATCCCTGTCCTTATCATCTTTTAATCAGCTGTGCTGTAATATATTATTCTGTTTCTTTTTTATGTTTTTCTGTACAAGTCTGATAAATCCACAGCTAAATAATTAATAACGTCTCAAAATACATATAATAAATATAATGTGTGGCTCATTCCAAGTGGGTAAAGAGGCTAATTCCTGCAGTTAAACCCATGTACCATACAATAGAAAGGTAATGGTGAGTGGAATTCTGCACCAGTGCTGAGTAGTGAGTTATGTGGGTCTGTCTGCTCATATCTGTCAGGCCTCAAAGGCCTGTTTGATATTGTAAGTAGCGTGTCTAGCCACCGTGAAAGAGTACCGTGCGAGGTTAATTATGGGCCATTTCGCAGTTCCTGAACTGATTCAGAATTTTTTATTCCATTTGTTTGAGTCAACTGTTTTAATTGATGTTTTAATTGAAGAACAAATTTCCAAAACTCCATCCATCCGTCCATCCATCCATCCATCCATCCATTTACTGTACCTGCTTGTCCTATTCAGGGTCGCGGGGACAGGGAACAACCCAGGAGGGGTGGCCCCAACCTACTGCAGCCTCCATAACACGCTCATAACTGACCCATCAAAAAGCGACCCAAACCTACCAACCAAACAACCAGTCAAAACTCACTCAGTCCTCATGTAATCCAGCAGAGGACTATCGCTAAATTTTCAAAACTTATAAAAAAAAAAACACAGAAATTTGAAATTGAATTTTAGAAATGTACTGGACTTTTGCATATTAAAAGGAAGAAGAAAGGAATAAAATAATAAAAATATTAATAGTAATCTTCATCATCATCTTCATCATCCTCACCAGGAACGTGCGGCGAGGCAGGCGGCCTCCTGCAGACCCACGGTGGGCTGGCCCCCCGCCTCTATCTCTCTCTGCACATTTCATTTTCCATTTCCTGTCACCTTTTTTTGGATCAAGAGATTGTAAATGTCACCGATTTTTATCAACCCCCCCCCACAGCCAAACAAATACGGCTCTGAGATTGGGGAGAATTTATCAGGGGCCCAGTCTGTGCCATCGCTGTGCATGTGTGTGCTGGTGAAGGGTGTGTGTGTGTGTGTTTGGGGGGGGAGACTGGAGACAGGTCATTCTATTTAATCGAATGAACCCTTTTCAAACAAAATACATTCAGTGACCTGCAAGAAATTGTAAAGACGTAAAAATTTGAAAGCAGGATGCTATGATGTATGTCTGAATATTTGCAAATGTTCTTCTGGTGTCAGTGATAATTTAATTAGTGATGTGTGACACAGAGCCCTTTTACCCACACAGAAAGTGTGAAAGTGTGTATTTCAATAACACGTGCCTCGGATATTCCCATGTCTGCTGCGGACTTCAGCACAGATGATGTCATCGATCTCAAGCAGCGTGTTATGAAGAAATCTGACTGTTGACATCGTATATAAAGAAAGACAGTCCAATGTAATTCATTCTCATTTCGTTCAATTGAATCTGACGTGTAATGTGACCTTTATCTCTGATTCTCATATATATGGAGACATCCTTCCCACTAAACAGAAACTCTACAGTCCATAATAATCCTGTGCAATCTAGTTTATATGTTATGTGCTACTTCTGTGCATTTTAGTAAAAAAAAATAATAAAAATCATGCTTTGCTTGAGTCAGAGACTGTAATATCTTCTCCAATAAAATCCCTGAAGATTGAAGCTGAAATTTTGTGTTGCATTTTGTTTTTGGGCTAAGCGCAATGGCTCAGGGGTTAGCAGCAATGGAGGCTTCAGCCCCCATGTTGTGGGGGATTTTTACAGATCCCCCACGTTCCTAGGACAGCCCAAAACACGCTGTTGGGTGAACTGATGTCTCTGAATTGCCCATAGTGTGCGATGGTGTGTGGATTAAACACAGGGATTTCAATTACACACCGTCCCTATCTCTGTTCCATGAGCATCCTGGGATCAGCCGGAGACTCGCCACGACTCTGTCCCGGATAAGCGGCTGGGAAGATGGATGGATTATATTGTTCTGTGGTCGCTCCCCCTCTTCATGCTTGTCTCCTTCCCTTACTCTGCGTTTTTGTCACCGTCCTGACAACAGCCGGCCCCCGAGGGTGATGTGTATTGAGCTTTCCTCAAGAATAACCAGAGCATTTCAGCCTTACTCCACTCGCTGTCCATTCTCAGCACCGCCAGACGGAGAGATGAAATCTCTCACGCCCGGATGCCGGGAGGATCACGGCACTGTCACCGCTCCCGTTTGTACTCCCAGCTCTGGTGGATAGTGCGGCTTTGTCGGGAAGGCCCCTGAGTCAGCATCTGCATTTACGTGAGAGGACATGCGGCCGCACGGCGACTGCGGGAGGCACCGCTTTCTGGAAAGGGTGCAGATGTGACTTGTGACGGATGAGGGTGTAATCACTATGCAAACAGAACTTCCATTGTTTTAAAATATAAAATAGGAGCATGCACATGGAAGATTTTCTGTGTCTTGATTTTCACGGGGGGGGGGGGGTATGATGGCTAACCGGCAATCCAGACTTTTTTAACATCTTTGGGTGATGATTTAGAGAGTGGCACCAGCGATAATTTGGGATTTGGGTGCTGATGCACTGTTTGAGTCACTGCTCTGATTACAATTTAGATGCAAAAAAATACCTGTGAGAGGCGGCTCGATGTTTATTCTGGAATTGTGCCAGGTGACTTTCGGAGTAGTGGCCTGTTTCCCAAAAGATATTTTTTTGAGAAAATAAGTGCTGAGTCTTTGTTTCTTGTCACATTCAGTTTAATTTTCCCCTTTAACTAAAGATTCATAGTTTGTGAATGTGTGTGTGCTATCTATAAATAAAAATAAATGTTCATCTGAAGAGAAAATCACAGACTACACCTCCATCCCATCCACATGTGACATCCTTTTTGGAGAGCGGTTCACTTCCTGTGCTAAATAGAACCCCCATCTTTCTGAGGGTGAAAGGAGGACCTCCACAAATCCCAGGACCCATTTATGCACTATGCTGCTTTGGGACTGCTTCTGAAGGAGCCCGGATGAGATCTTCTGGCTGTAGGTGGTCTTCAGCTGGTGGGGCAGGTGTTTTTACTTGGCAGCTCTGGGGAGAAACCCTTTTAGACTAGAGATCTAAAGCAGTGTGGTGCAGTGATGCGGTCCTGGCTGCTTTTGGGATTTTGGAAGGGGGGATTCGGGCGATGCAGTGGCGAAGCTGGAGGTGTGACCTGGCTGGGGCATCTGTCAGCGAGCTACTTAATCTGAAGCAGTCTAAGAAAAGATTCTAACACATCCCTTTGTACGATGTTGTAATTGTAAGCACTGACTTGGAATCAAGGATACAAAAGCTTTATAACTTTAATGAAATGTTTGCCTGCCCCTCTGTAGACTTAATCGATGTATAATGACAAAGAAGAACAAATAACAGAATAGTGAACAATAACAGACAATATGTAAATTATGCAAACAATCAACATTTTATGTACAATATACAGTGATATACAAGGATAACAACAGGGTTCTCAGGTTTAAATTGGCCATGTTTAATAGATAGAAGTGGGGATAAGGATTATGCCATAAGTTAGAAGACTAGGAAACAAAATGTCAGTGGTCCAGAGCACCTGGAAGACTGGTAGCCTGCAGTCTCCTCGCAAGTGTAAAAGACGTCCTTAGAGTATTTCATTACGTTGACAGATCAAAACTAGTGAAGCTTCGATTCTGTGACTGACCCATAAAATCAACATGACAGCAATTTGACCTTCATTTGGTGTCCGCTCCTCAAAATGCAGCTCCGTCGTAAATCTGCTCATTAAATTTCATTGGACATTAATAGGTGGGCTGCATGCGGTTCACTTCCATGTCACTTACATAATTACCAATGAGATTAATAATGCGCTCTGACATTTAGATTGTTAGACGACATTATCACGGTGACTCATTGTCGCAGGTACAGCTTTAGCTAGCGAAAATAAATAACCACATTAATGAAAGAACAAGCACTTTACGTGACCGTTAATGTGTCCTACAGTTAGCTGTGAGGTTAGTGACTGCAAAGGTATCGCTGTTTTCAAGAGATTTTAGCACTTTTGCAACTAGTGGCCGTCCAGTGCTGTTTGTCTGTGTAAGTTTCCGGTACTGAATAAGCGGGTTGGGTATATAGATGCGTTCTAATTTTCTACTTTTGTGTTTCTAGTTACAGAGACCTAGCATGACATCTGTTCTGACTTTTGTTACTATGGCAGGGTTGTCAACTTTGGTCAGGGAGCTGAAGTGAGATTTTCAGTTTGAGACAAGAGTACACGCGTGCGCACGCATTTACAAGCAGCAGTTTTATTACCTTGTAAATAGTCCGTAGGGTTTGCAGACTGCCCCAACGCTTTTGATGCAGGTAATTTCAGGTTTGTAATGGAATAATATAGATTGGCCGTAAGATTTCTTGCATGAGCCTGAGAGTGTGAAAGTGTGAGTGTCACGCCAGATGCATGAAAGTTGACGTCCCTGATGTGGTGAATTCTGCTAGTCACATAACAGCCTGGCCGCCACCCCTGCGACACCACGTAATCTCGGTGTAAAATTACCGCGAGGCAGATCCTCTGGCAGCGCCACGCGCCGGCCAGCCGCTCGCGGCCCATTGATATTCCGCCACGCACCCGCGGCGCCACAGACAGGCGCTCGAGACGGTTCTCGTGACGAGGGGGAGCAGAGTGCGGGCTTCATTCAGAACCGACGCGGCTGATTCCACAAGCAGCACCTGCTTATGAGGAGCCTGGGTCCCGGAAGCAGCGCTGGCCGCTTTGCCCGCGGAATCGCACACCTATTTATTTATCCAGCTATTTCTGGCGTTTCAATTACAGGAGCTGAAGGAGATATGCAGCACTCTGATAGGGGCTAGCTTTGATGCCTCATTAAAATGGCACCCAGTACCATCTGTGAATCCCTTGTGGTACGAGTGAGCGGAGGGGGAAAGCAAAGCACGCAGAAACCCTCCGATCCATTCTGGCAGGAAGATTAATCAGTGGGGAATTCCCCTATATCTCAAAACAACATATATGCTATCCATAATAAGTATGTCTCACCCTGAAAAGACACCACTATTGCAAACGATACATTAAAGTCTCTGTCTCACTAACAGTGATTTTAAAGAGCGTTCTTCCTAGCCAGCATTCTCTCTGCAGTGTCACGTATCGTTTGACAGTTGAGCATCTCGCCGTCAGTCCGAATGTCTCATCGGGTCGGTTTCTGGTGGGGCCTAATATCCTGCGGCACGTCCTGCCCTGATCCGATTGTTCCTGCAAATTAGGCACGCAGGGGGACCCAGCACTGGGCGGGGGGCCGGCGAGGTGCGTGTGACCCGCTTCCTCTGATCTCCCGGCTGAACGGGATATCAGAACAGACAGTGCAAATGATCCCATCGGAAGCCATCGCGCCAAGCAGGGCGCGATCAGGTGCTATAAATAAATAAAGCACTGCTGTCCTAATGTTATCCGAGGTGCCTCGTGTTTAGAACCAAGCCCAAACTGTAATGCAATTTGCTCTGCAGCAGTGTTGAAGGACAGGAATGGTGGCTAAAGGTGTGGACCAGACTGAGGACCACAGTGTTAAGGCGTTCATATTGGAGTAGGGAATGCATGCACACATATAATATTGCTTCAGCTGAAGGAAAAAAAGATTGAGAATAATAAAATTTGCTTAAAGTGGTTATAATTCACTTGGTAACAGTAAGAGGCTTTTAAAAAGTACATTTTTGGAATGGAATGATAGCTATCATTTGAAAGTGCTGGAGGTCCTGTTTGGGTATCATGTCATGCAGTCTCTTTCACAAAAATCCCTAATGCAGTTTTAGTAAAGAAGGGATTTATAGGTAGTGACAAAAAAGCCCCCAGCAGCCTTACGCAAGTCGGGGCTAAGTGGCGGATAAAACTTAATCTGACCGCCGAGTGTCGGCGGTTATCTCTGCCTCCGCGAGCTGGTGTAAGGCAGGTTCCTTCCTTTAATGTGCGATGGGCTACACGCCGCGCAAGACGTCTGATCTTAGCCCGGCGTGTCTGCGAATGAGGTGAAGCGATTCATTTAAGGCCGGCGCGGAGTTCCACGCTGGTGCATCCAGGGGGAATGGCGCTTTGATAGAGGCAGGCTGAGAGCACTTCGGGAGACCAGCGCAGGAAACGAAAGAGGGAAGTGACTCGCTTCCCGTCCTGTTCATGTTCCTGCTGGAAAATGAGCAATGCAAAGGCCAATGGTACCTCTGAGAGGTGGGCGGTGAGCTCAGGTCTTTAGAAAGACGTCTAAATTCCAGAACATTTAAAAAAAAAAAAAATTAATTGAAACACACACATATTTGGAGCATTGATGCTTTATACCCAGGGGCTGGTTTGATCGTTCTGGGGCTCCACTCAAAATGGCAATTCGGGGGCCCCGGCCCCCCTAGTGTAATGAGCGTTTGTGGCCAGCAGGGGGCCCAAAACTTGTGGCTGTAGGCTGGGTTTCTCCCTCTTTGTTCTCTGCTTTGCCTTCTCTATAACCCTGTACTGGATAACCAGGTGGTATTTGGATGGTTGAGCTCCTTGGGTGTTTGCTTAGCAAAATTTTTGATGTTTTGTTAGTCAGCCATGAACGTTTTTTAGGAGGGAATGTGGTTAGATGTTCTAGATCTGGACTAATAGTGTGCAGATGAACCCTTTGGTAAGCTGGGGACTGCTTGACATGGCCGAGGCAGTTATAATGAAGCTGTACCCCTTCAGGTGGAAAATTGTTCCCGCATGATGATAATTTTTTTTATGTAAACTGAAACAGCTCCTTACCAAGTCATGCAGAGTGCGGTGAAATGTTAACACTTTGTGTATCTTTTATCTCGAACTGGCAATCTTCCTGCTTTTCCTCTCTGGTGCAGCGATGTGGGGTGAAGTGTTTAGTGTTTGTTTCTCAGGCTTCGGCTGAAATGACTTTGCAAGGGAACTTGTCGTAGTTGAAGGGTGAATTTGTGTCAGGAAGCTTTCGTCATGAACATAGACATGTAGCTAGGTATTGAAGAGGCACATATTTACAGAATATAAAATAAAATAAATACAGGCTGAAACCAAATATATGATAAAATAAATCGGTTTTGGTGTGCCCCTGTCATCTGTAACTTCCTAGACTTAAAACTTATCCTGCTTCCCGTCTTCAGGACGGTGACCTTGGTTGTAGTACAGAGACTGGGATGGACTCTCCCTCCCATCAGCTGAAAGGTTCCCTGTACGCGCTCACGTAGCGATGGCCATCTGGGATGGCAGAAGATACAGAGTAATACACTTGGACACAAATTTAATAATGACCATCTGCTCTTTGACGAAAGAGTTTGCAGGAAGAGACTAAACTTACTCCCTAAAATGCGAGACGCTGCACTCAACGTTGCCGGCCTTGTGATGGCAGGTGGCTGGGAGAAGGCTTTGTAGGCAAAAAAGAAAGACCTCGTTGAAGTTGGTGCAGTGGTATCCTGTTAATAAAAATACTCAAACTTTTTCCAACAGACCAGTGCTTCTAGCGAACCATTTGTGGGCGGCGTCATAGCAGCCAAGGAGGGAGTCCAGGAGTCTGCAAATTAACTTGCAGAGATACATTTGCTGGTTTTAATGACTGCTGTCAGACGTTCCTGTGGCAACATGCTCCGATCCCCTTTAATTTTTCTTGAAAACTTCATAAAGGGTGCCCTGCTGTGAAAATAGCCTTGACTGGCCTGATTAATCCCATTAATCTGTGCCCATAAACACAGCTGAGGCATTACCTGATTTCACAGTGCTGACAAACACTAACAATGACAGATGAACACAATGGCCCTTCCATTTTTTTCCCTTTTTTTCCGCTTTTCATTAACGTACTTCAAAGTTTGCAACAGTGCTGTCAGCAGTATATTGGGTGGGATTAAAAAGCCCAGTTTTAGCATCACCTGCCTGACAATGGGCGGTTTATAAAGCTCCAAAAATCTTAGCAGGAGACCGGGAACCTGTGCCTGCTTTGTGCCTGCAGAACCTGCATGCTTTCCTTGTCTTTCTGTGGGTTCCCTTTGACTTTTCTGGATTTCTTCCAAAGTGCAAAAACATGCAGTTAGGTAAATTGCTGTCTCTAAATCCCCCATAGTGTATGATTGTGTGTATGAGTGTGTGTCCTGTTATGGAATCATATCTCATCCAGGGTCACCCCTGCATCACTCCCTGTGTTTTCTGGGATAAGTACCAGGCTCACCATCACCCTGTACTGCAGTATTTTCTAACTCGGTTCTCAGGGACCCACAGACGGCCATGTTTTTATTCCCTCCCAGCTCCCTATCGGGTCCTTGAGGACCGGGTTGGGAAACACTACTGTACTGAGTAAGAGGCTTTGGAAAGGCTATGGTTGTGATACATTACAGCATCATTAAGAGAGAATAATTCCAAACAAGGAAAATGAGAGACAAAGAAATGAAAGACAGATAGCCAGTTGACAACGGGGGAGAGAGTGGGCTTGCTGGCTAAAAGCAAGGTGTAAACTGTGGTTAAGGGCGAAGCCAAAGTCCACCAATGAGTCAGTTCTCCACGCCTGCCTGTGTAGGGTGGCAGATTGAAGGCTGCACCCTTGATGTTACAGTTCATTAGTCATATCCACGATGTCACCCCTCCATGGGACTGAACTGGGACTCCAGCTCAGACGGGGCACGCCCAGGGCACCAACCGGACATGTCGAACTATGGGGAGGCAGAGGGCATGGGTGGTCAGAACATGCACCGACAAAGCATACTTGACAAAAAATGGCATGTACAGCAGCACTGGCAGCCATAGTTATGGTGTGTTATGGGTTAGGTTGCTAAACTAAAGTAATAGGTCTTTGGTTGAGATTTGATGACTGAGACCAAAACAGCATCCCGAACACAGGCTGACAAACCTTTCCACAATATACAGTAGGGGCCCTGTAGCAGGATGCTTTACTACCAACTGTCACTCTATTTATATGTGGAATGACAAGGCAACCTGTATTCTATGATCTCAGTGGACGATGCGGCTTGTAAACAGTAATTGTAAAAGTAATTCTGTCAGGTTGGAAGGTGCTAGACCTTTAAGTGGCTTATACAGCTCTGGAAAAAAATAAGAGACCACAGCACAATTTTTTGTGTCACTCATTACTCAATTTATGGTTATGCATCTGTGTAAAATATGTTTTTTTTTTTTCAAATTGCAGCCTGGTTCTTCTCTGTTTTTCTTCAATAAAGGGCTTCTTCCCTGCTTTATGGGACTTCAGTCCTGCTTCTAGGAGCCTCATACTAACTGTCCTAGCTGTGCATGTCACACCACTTGATGGTTCCCAGTCCTTCCAAAGATCCCTTGATGTCATCCTCCAATTCATGAGGCACTGCTGGACAAGCTTACGGCCATCTCTGGCATTAGGAAGTCGCTCCCCCCCTCTACCTGACTGGTTCCTGGTCATTGCCAGTGTCTCCTGCTTCACCTTGCTCTTGTGTACTGATCTCTTAGAAACTTTGAGCCTAGATACAGCCTGCCACGCAGTGTAGCCTTCTGCCAGCAGAACCAGGACTACACCAGGATTTAACGGTGCAGATTTTAAAATGCAGGGAAATAAAAGCAGGGGTTAGGTGATCAGACTTCCTGCTCTTAGTGCAATACGAGCTGCTGCATTTTGGTGTTTAATGTGCGGTGTGTGTGTGCCCAGATAAGAGAGCATTACAGTAGTCTAGCCTACTCTATACAAAGACATGTATCAATTTCCCAGTGTCTTAGTGAGGAACTGTCACAGTTTGGCGATCTCGAGTTGCTGTAGGAAGCACATGTTCAGACTGCTTCCACGTGCAATTTCAATGAGAGGCTTGTATCTAAGATGACGCCTAGGTTACAGGCAGAGCTGCTGAGATTATAGCATTCCTTTCCGCAGACGTACCTCCAGACAGCGGAAGCCAGACTGGAATCCTTCCAGTATGCTCTATTTCCAAGCATGACTGAAGCTGAGCAACGACTATCTTCTCCAGAACTTCTGACGAAAACGGAACATTAGAGACCGGCCTGTAAATGCTGAGCCCATGTGAATCGAAACTTGGCTTCTTCAGTAATGGTCTGATTACCGCTTCTTTAAATTGGTCAGGCACACCACCTGATGACAGGGACGCATTCATTATGGCAGTTATAGGTCTCCCCATAACTCCAAGAACCAAGAACTATTTAAGAAGTTGGGGATTGAGTCCAGTGGACAAGTGGTTGATTTGGTTTATGAATATGGATGAATTAGGCCTATAGTAAATCGCAGGATATATAGTAAATCAGAGTAATCGTGATAAACTACGGGGTGCAGCAGAGAGCAGGACTTTCAGGCATGACTGATGGATAAAAGCAGAGGCAGATTTTTGGAGAATCCTGTTCAACCCAAGACTGATATTACCAGTTCACTGTGCAGTCAGTAATACATTTATTAGTATTATAGAATAATTCCTAAAGACATTATTCTGTTTGTGTCAGATATTGTTATTTATGTATCTAGAACATTATACACAATTCTGTGTGAACATAGGATGAGGGGCAGTGTGTAAATATAAGTATTGCAAAATACAGCTCTTTTTTTTCCTTGGTCACAATAAATTGTATGATTTGTGACAAACTATATAATAATATAGTGCCCTGCAAGAGTATCCACACCCTTTATCTCATGGCCCATTTAGCGTATTTACAGATAAATACAAAAAACACATTTTTTTCAGTACCTGAAATGTCTAAATTATTTGTAAATATTACTCTTTGTTGAAATTTTAGACGAAGCAAAGTTCCCCAGTGTTGGTGAAAATGGCAGATATAGAGAGTCTCAAAGCACTTTTATCCCCTTTTCTTTCTTGTTATGCTCCTGCCTGAAATTTACATTAAGAAATTCAAGCCTGTTAAATATATTCTGTTTCATGCTAATTGAACAAACTCATTGACAGCATTAGAGCCCAAGACAGCTTTAATGAGCCTGTATTTCTCAAATCTGTACAGTAAACAGTATCACAGTCATGCACCAACATTCGCTACCCTACTAACTTTATAACCAAGGAATGTCGTGAATAATGTATTACTGTGTAATATTTATTTATATGCAGTGTGCAAACAGAAAATTCTATGTTTGCTCTATGGGTCTGAGAAGACAATGCACGTTAGAATTATGAGTATATGTGTTAATCCTCTGAATATTTATGCACATTTTGAATATGTAGAGCAGTCTTATTTATATATTAAACAGAATGTAGGGTCTGAATTCTGAATACACAATGGTATAATATGGATGATATTATTCAATCTTGGGTTGTACACGGTTTTTTTTCGGGTGTTTCGCTCTTAAGTAAAAAAGTAAAACGTCCAGCATCAGACTAGTTGTTCAAGTATCTGAAATTTAAATCTCTGTTTGTTTTCCATCCATCCATCCATCCATCCATCCATCTTTTGAATACTGGGTTGCTCTTACTGTACAGGACTATGGTCAGGCAGGAGGCTACCCCACAAAGCACAGGTCATGAGGCAGGGGACACCCTGGATGGAATGCCAGTGTGTTCATTATCAGTAACTGGAATGCCTGTGTTTAGCAAATGTGCCCGTGACCTTCGGCATGAAGATGGCAAACTCGTCCCCTGACTGGGGTGCTTCCCAACCCCCCTGTAATGACCCCAGGCTTTTCCATCTTGCTCAGTAGGGCCTCGGGCAGGCTGGTGCTCCAGCTCCAGGTGTTCCCAACCACTGCCTTTACCACGTCTTCCATCAGCTCCCCGAACTTCATAATAGTATAATATCATGTAATCTTCTCTTTGATCGGCGGTGCTGATATTGTTTTCGTACTGAGGAAATATTGTGTTGAGAGATGTTAAGTAAGTGTGCTTGATATTTAATTTAATCATTTACTTCAGAAAATAATACTTTGAAATTTTAAAAATGGCATAGAGTGATTATCATAAACATGCACAAAGCTATGTGAAAGCTGGTAAATTAATTGTATTCATGCATATTTTTCTTTGATTAAGACATCTGAGGCATTAATATACCCATTGTTTGACTTTTCTGTATATATTTTTTTCATATTTTGATGAATTTTTTAAATATTTTTTTTACACATGTCAGCAACCCATCATTACTTACAGAGTTTATTTACAGGCTTCTGTACATACCATGTTTTTTCAGGCAGAGAATTTTCTCTGTGCTGCGCATTTGCATCTGGCTATTTTCCAATCAAACAGAAAGTCATGAGCAGGGAACCACACATTGTCAGCACTTGTCTGTGTCTGCGGTTAAAAAAAAAAACTATATAGGCAATGTTTTCAAATAACTTCTTTCATAAAAATTTCATTGTGATCACTATGTCCATCAGAATTAGCCATGGTGTTGACCCCTGGTCAGTAATTTATGTCAGTCTCCCACAATGCTTTGCCTACCTTGACCCACACAGCCGTGCTCATCGGACATTCTGTTAACGATTCAGTCATGATGTTGTCACTGGAGCCGTGAGATATAATTCAAAAACTACGGGTCATTATCCGTGGAGACAGACCACAGGGTCTGGCTAATTTATAATCTGAAGGAAAACACGTTAGCTCTAACCGGAGGTCCATTCGCGTGCCGCACGTGCCGTCACGTGTGACAGTCCGAGAGGGCGGTTCGCCGGCCTGCCAGAATCACGTTCCGTTCCTCCGGCACCTCCACAAAAGGAGGCACTCCATTTCGTGACAGAAATGGGAGATTGCTTGAGCAGGCAATGACAGTCTTTGTGATTCTCAAAGCATCCAGTGACATTGTCATAAAGGAGGACACTTGTCCCAGCAGAAAGGAAGCGATTCACTGTGGGACATCTGTGGGTGCTATGGTAACGTAGTGTACTTTATCCGCTTTCCCTTTGAATGGAACAAATGAATCCCACGTCATTAAAATTCAGGCTTTGTCGCTGTCAAGCGCACTTTGTTTATTTTTAGCATCATTTGCATAGCATAAACTCCCCTGCTTTTATGCTATGGATTGGAGGTTCTTGTCTGATGTGCTTGGAGTAGCGCCGGTGCTGCTGGTGGTTCCATGGTGGTTTTCCGGCCTCTGAGCATGCAAAGTTCACATGCTCTCCCCGTCTGTCTTCTGCAGGATTCCCCGACCAGGTGTCCCCCCTCATTTTAGCAGAATGTCGCACAGAAATACTGATGCTACCATGTGTGAGTGTCCGATGCTAGACAGGCATAGCGTCCCGGCCTGCCCCCGCCTGCTGGCTTTGTTTGTGCAAACTCAGCTGTTATGTTGTTTGTTGATATGGGGCTGCACCTGTGCCTCACACCTCCTGGGTTGGGGGCTTGGATCCTGCATCCACTCCACACATTAGCTGAGTTAGCTGGCATCCCTATGTTGCCTGTTGGGTTATCTGTATGTTTGTGTCCTGTGCTGGACTGACATCCCATATACGGTGGGCCTCTTTTGACCCCTGGTTGTGCCTCTGATCCCTGATCTTCGTGACCCTGCCCAGGATAATTGATATATGGATGCAGGGGCATCAGAACCAGGGCATATTGAAGGATGTCTACCTCGCAATATTTAATTTGACTTCACCCCCCCCCTCCAAAAAAAACCATTACATTTAAATTATAAAATGTCAAACTCTCTCCTATGCCCTCAGATGTACATACATTAAGAAATTTCAAGCTAACAGTACCAGCTAATGCAAGTTAACTTTAAAATCTTTCAGAGTCTTTTAGAAAGCTCAATTTCTTCATCATGCCGTTAGAACTGTCGAATGCTCCAAAATGTTCTTTTGTAAATGAAAAATAAAAATGAAATTAAGCCTTTCTGGAAGCTATTTGTTTCCCCCTTTTAAAGTCGCCACCTGAGCAAACAGATACAGACACTAATTACCATATAATAGGAATGCTTCATAATCGATAAGCCCCTGCTGGTTAACACTTCCTTCGGAATATATTAGTTTGCAACGGTCGGGTTTCCGCGATGATACAAAGTGAGAAAGTTACCGCTCTAATGCAATTAGCCTGTCAGCTCATTTGAATGTTGCATTTTATTTGCTGCGTTACGTTAAATTGTAAAGGAAGGAATCGATAGTGCGCGGCCATCGTAGTAGCAGTGACGCCGGCTGTAGCATACCATGCTTGACATTCATTTTTGTTTTACTCTCGTCTTTCTTTAGTGGCACGCATATGCTTCAGAGACCCGGGGTGACCAGTCCGTAAGCGATGGTGCAGGTGCCATCCAGAGGATCAGAAGTGCCAGATGCTGGAGTACTGAGAACGGGGGTTGGGGGA
>JAODKM010000105.1:787534-819460 GCA_026780845.1 Petrocephalus sullivani | reverse complement strand
AGGTTGGGGGAGGTGAAAAGTCAATTTCCCCAAGGGGATCAATAAAGTATAATTCTTCTTCTTCTTCTTCTTCTTCTAATTACAGTGCCATTCTGATGTTACCAACTTGCACTCGATACTAATATATTCAGAAATGTATTCTCCATGCCACTTATCCTGTTCAGTTACATCCTGCAATGTCCATCTGACCCTCCTGTGTCAGTGCATGCATGGTGTCTGTACCGCAGGGTAAGGGATGTCCTGAATGGGATTCCTCTCCATCACTGGGCGCACTCTCATAAATATGTACATATATGCAAGTATTACTATGTTTATATATAGACCGCAGCAGATTTTTTTTTTCACTCATTTCTCAATTTGTGGTTGTGCATCTGTGAATAATATGTTTTTTGACAAACTGCAGCCTGGTTTTTCCCTGCTCCTCCTTAATGAAGGGCTTCTTCCTTGCTTTATGGGACTTCAGTCCTGCTTCTAGGAGCCTGTTACGAGCTGACCTAGCAGTGCACTACACACCACTTAATATTTCCCATTCCTTTTGAAGGTCACTTGAGGTCATCCTCCGAATAATGAGAAACTGTCGGGTAAGTTAACAGTCATCTCTGGCATTAGGAAGTTGCTTCCGCCCTTAACCTGGCTGGTTTCTGGCCATTCTCAGTATCTCCTGCTTCACCTTGTTCTTGTGAAATGCTGTCCGTAAGTTGGACGTTTTTAGCCTGGGGACTGTCTGTCCTACCAGTAATCAGGCAGATCAAAAAATTTCTAGTTGTTACATAGTTACTATGGGTTGCGGTCGTAGGTAATTTTGATAAGACTTGGGATTCTTTGGGAGAGAATTCTTGGATATCAGAGTCATTTAAGAAGAGTTCTGAGAAGAATAGCTCTTTTGGAGCTCTGCTGGAGGCACAGCATGGGGGAGGACGACGGAAGTGGGTGTCGTCGCGAATCTCCGGTCGCCGACATTGTTTCCGCGTCTTCGGCTACTCCAGCCGTGCTGCAGGTTTGGACCGTTTAATAAAACAAACGCTCTTGCCTACCGCTTGCCCTTTCGTCTTCTGGACTGGAAAACAGATGAATCGGCCAATGAATTTGATCACAGTTGATAGTAGTGTTTTCGGATATGCCTACCACCATCAACACCTACCAAATCCACCCAACTCTCATTGGAAAATATTATGAAAAAAAATGCCATAATCAAGACGCAAAGCACCCAGTTGACTTTCAGTAGTTTTGTGATTAGGAAGTCCTGGATGACTTTGTGATTGGGAAGTCCTGGAGGACTTTGTGATTGACAGACTCAAATAAAAGATGGAGACTTTGGAAAGTGTATCACTTCTTTTAGAATCCCAAAATAACTAAATCTTGAAGATGTGCAGTAGAACATATGTGTCCCTCTATAGACAAGAGTTTTTCTGGACCATTCAGCAATTTTCATCCAATATACTGTGCATTGCTCTCCATCTGTCAAGGCAATGTTTTTTTCAGTTCTGTCACACAAATGGCATAGCATACTCCCATAGCAGAGAAAGCAAATGCCATTTCATTGTGAAATTCACTTCTAAGGGTCAACGGCATCGATGAAGCGCATTGGTATGAAGACTTGTAATGTATAGTCATTGTTTACACAATGGCTGGTTATTTTCTTCTCTATGGGGATATGAGTCACTCAAGGATTTAAGGCACCTTGAGTCTGAATGTCAGTGTTTCATAATTTATTGGCCTCAACTGCAACCTGTCCTAAGACACTTTATTAGAAATTCTCCAAAAAAATTGATGAACTTTCTATGTGAACGACCATAACAGAAAAAAAAATACCATGAACCCTTTGCTGTGGGAAACAAACTTGTAGGATTGTTTCGATGTGTTTTTTTTTTTTTTGAGAACCGAGTGAAGGGTGTCTTATCTGATCATGTGACCTTTTCTCCCCTTGTCTATAAATCTTTTCTTTTTAAATAAATCTACTCATACTCCCTTATATGTTATTAAGTTCTCAGTAGATTACACATGACAACTTTCTGCTTTTTTCTGCTTTCTTACGTTTAGAATGATGGCTGCATTCGGTTGATTCACTGTTGTTTTGCTCTGCATATTCAACCAATGAATAGCCATCACTGTAACACACACATGCAGACACATACCGGCGTACCGATCTAAATGGGGACCATACATTCATTTATATGGGAAAAACCCTAATCCTAATCACGATACCCTTAACCCCAACCCAGCCCTAACCTTAATCATAAGTAACCAACCCAAATATGAGACTTTTTCCATTTTTACTTTTTAGTTTTTTATATATATATATAATTGAGGTTATCCAAAAAATGGGGACCTGACAAAATGTCCCCAAAAGTAAAGATGTTTCAGGCTTTACCACAGTCTGGGGACTGGAAATATGATCTATGCACCCCCTCCCCCCCACACACACACACACATACACACTCACTGAAGTCTGTACCATCAACAGTAGGCACTACTAGTATGCTTCTCCACCTGTATTCAACGATTTGTGCAGTTAATCATGTCTCCACATTATATGCCGATAAGCATAAATAGCATTTTCCTCTGCTTGCTATCACTGGTAGAATAGTCTGTGTTAGTTTTTATTTTTTTTTGCAAATCTTCCCTTTTTCAATTAGCTGTCTCGGTTGTTAGATCTAAGCGTTGTAAAGTTCATCCAGATAAACAAATCTTAATCCCCCGCTATCTTCAGCCATGAAAAGGACACGGCATTCATTTCTGTGGGGTGAAGCATGATAGACGGAAGGGAGAAATTGAATCTTTACCCAAACGCCTTCAAATTATAGATAACGATTGAACACCAGGTGCTGGCAATTACTGACCTATCATCTACTGTAGTCCCAGGCTCTCCCTCACCAAAGAGGCAGACTTATTTTCGCCAGGTGTTAAACTCGGATGATGTCGGGAGATTGGGAAGCTGTTTACATGTACAGCGAATGGCTCGGATGACGCAAGTGTGTCCTTTTAACCTAGCAAACACTTTTAAACCTAAAAGCAAACAGAAGAGAAAAAAAGTTTTTTGTAGGTTTCCTTACTTGAAAGGGGAAAAAAGTGTAGAAAGTCCCAGAATGCCTCTGGAATAATCAGATTGGGTAAGTTTAGATCGACGACTTGTTGGACCCTGGCATTTCTGGCCTCACACAACCAATTTCAGTCGCTTTCCCTGAAATTTTATTCTCAGTTGTCTGAAATAAGTGCATCTTCATATGGAAACTTCCGCTGCAAATGACTGCGATCGAAATAAGGCCTCGACGGTCTAACAGACAATATCCCGTCTTTGTACTGCCGCTTGGTAATGCGAGTACTTTAGGTTTGTACAGTCAGTACAGCATGTATAATACCAGAGGAATGGATACAGAAACAGAGTGCAGAAGCAGCAGAGAGAGAAAAAACATCACATTCTGCTGAGTTGGATATATTTACAACATAGAGGAAAATAATAGACAGTACTACTGCAATTTTTTTCAATGAATCAGCCTGGGAATATATTACTGACAGCAGGAAACAATCTTCTCTTTTAAATAATAAAATTTATGAGAACTCTTGGAAAATACTGATTAATATGCAGTGTCTAATAGAATAAGGTTAGCGTGTGATAGCTAGACCTACAAAAAAACAACTTTGGCATTTTTTCCCAGTTAGGATTAAAAAATGCCAGCTTATGGAGGTAGCTAACAGCTGATTGAGGTACAGTAGCTAACAGCTGATGGAGGTAGCTAACAGCTTATGGAGGTAGCTAACAGCTTATGGAGGTAGCTAACAGCTGATGGAGGTACAGTAGCTAACAGCTTATGGAGTCCACAAGCTTCCTAGGTCTTTTAAATACTCCCAACAGATGTCCAGGGCAGGTGGAGAAAGGTAGTTAAATTGCTTAGTCATCTACAAATTCTGGTGTCCACACACACCCAAGTTCCTACATGACAAATGAATTTGGGGGGGGGGGGGGGTTGAAGTGCAAGGGTGTAAAAAAGCTGATAGATTAAAACCGTGTTTGGAAAATCACGCCTAAATAGAAGTCATGTCAGTTTTTATCGTCTGCAGCTCAAATCTTTGTGAGCATTGTTATAGTCATTTCTGTTTCAATGGTTCTTATCTTTGTTTTAGTGGAACCTTTTGCATCAATCTGGCATTTTATAGGAAATCAATGGCTTCGTAAGGCCCTTTGCGGCAGAAAGATGCGAGGAGCTTTATAGTAATCATTAAACACCCAGACTGCACCACTGGAGTTAATGCATGCGTGCATGAGTCCTTGAGCATCCTTCAACGAGATGAATTTTGCTAATTAAAAATGATTTCTAAGGTGGAAAAAGTCACTCCAGAGATATTTGCGATACATACTTAAAAGGACGATTCGGAGTCGACAGTCACTCCAAAAGCCGTCAATGACTGCATTTGGTGCCAATGTCGAAGCCATCTGGATCCAGAGTGGCTCCCGCCACTGCAGAATGCGGGTGGCTTGTCTGTACGCCACCACCTTTGGATTCATAAACCCACAATCTTGTTTTTGCCAAGACGAAATTGCAGGATTCTACTTGTGCTGTCTTTGAAGTTAACTGGGTAAAGCAGGATGGGAGATTCTGAGGACTGCATTCAGTAAATTCAACATTCAAAATATATTCAGTATTTTCCCATATAAATGTATGTGATATAGAACATCCTGTAATAGAACATACCTAGGCCAGTTCAATATACGATATAATGACTAATTATGTACATATTGAAATATTTTTTTCAAAATTTTCCAGAAGCGTCAGCAGGCTGTAGAAATTTCTAGGAATAATTTCTAAACTTATGTTTGTGAGGCCTGTTATAAACTTTGAAAACCATGGGCCTTTGCAGTAGAACGGCATGCTTGGGATATGTTTCTTTAGATCAACTGGGATTTTGTGGTCATCTGTGCGATAAAGGAATCCCAAGATCTGAGTGAAAAGCGAGCCAGCTCAATGGCTCACAGAGAGCGCTGACAAGCACCAATTCATAATCCGCAAGTCAGGGTCAAACCATGAGTCCAGAAACCAATCCGGGGCAACGGGGAAGTCAGGTTCACATCACAACCAGCAAACAGAGTCAGAAAACAGAAGTTTCAGAAGCTAATAGCAGACAAACAGAGACATGTCGAGTTACTTGTGCAGCAGTGAGCAGGCTTAATACCTCACGAAGGGCCTCATTTAGCAAATATTTCCAGTAAATTTGCCAAGGAATGTGCAGTGGTTGTGTCGTGGAATGTGTTCTCATTGGATGTGGCTGCAGAGTCTGTTGATTGGACGAAGGCATTACAATCTGGAATTCTGTGGACTTGATTCTTCTCAATTGATTATTTTTTTATGGAACATCAGCTATTTCCAGAAAGCATATTAAATAGTATAAATTGCTGCATTTAATGATTCATAAAATAATTGTGCTTTGCAATGGACCAAGAATGCCATAACATCCACTTCAGATAATTTAATCTCCAAAAACCATGGCAGGAACTGGGACTGACATAATATAACAGTGCGGTCTCACAACTTTTCCTGCAGCCATCACGACGTAAAAGTCTATTTGAACGTGCTGCGATCATGCTTTAGCCCTTTTCTACATGTTAGGACAATGCTTGTCGATGGCGTTATCAGATCACGAAAAACACCATAGCATTCTGGGGGTTGTATGCTGTTTCCCCCATCTCACTACCTTTCAGCCTCTTTCAACCGCTTTGCAAACAAAAACGATAAGGAATCAACACATTATTATTCTACTTTTAGTGGGAAATGTGTAGTATATTTTCGCAAGATTGCATAGATTCACTCATTCATGCAACAGAAGTAAAAACCAGGCGCTGTTTTGCACGGTCGCATTGCACATTGTTGACAGCGTTTTCATATCGCCTCCCTCAGTCACCAGTTAGCGCTCATAGTGGCGGTGTTACGCACTGCACATTAAAATACATATGGCAGTGACGCGTTGTCCTAGCACGTAAAAAGGACCTAAAGCGTGATCGCAGCACTTTTGAATAGATTTCTATGTCATGATAGCTGCATGAAAAGTCATGAGACCGGGTTGAGTATAAATTATGTCTTATTATTAAAATTTATTTCCAAATTGCTTCAATTAAACTAGTTCACTAATCTTAACTGGCAAAGATTGATCCATTTTGTCTATTAAGCAAAAAGGTTTAACAAACAGCATTAAAATTACGCGACTGTTTGAATGGCATGTGAAAAGGGGGTTTGCAGCAGCATGCCACTGGTTATCGGCAGTGTGCCTGTCCTTTCATCGTTAAAAACACCTATCAGGTTCATTATACGGTGTCTGTTTAGTTCCTGTTAGCCTTTTTTTTTGATAAAATAAAAGACAATTTTTGAGCTGAAAATGATATATGTCATTTCAGACGTATCTGAAAAGATTCTGTTTATGTCCACTTCTGGCAGTCTCCGAATCAGGTGCATTTAAAGAAAATCATATTAAACACTCTCTGGGGAAAAATACAGAGATTTTGTTTTCCAAGATGGTGCAATTTCTAATAAAATCAAGGGCCATTTTTGTTCTCTTGGCATAATGAGTCTGCAAAAAGTACCTGTCACATTTATTCCTCGTCTTCGCAATGTTTCAAAGACATTTTAAAACTTTTCACGTCCTGCTCATCCTGCCCGCCTAACTCTTCCCCAGTGTGGCCCTGATGAGCCACGCCTGTTGCTTGTTACCCCTTCTTAATTGTCTTTGTATTTAAGTACCTGTTTGTCCGGTCATTGGTGTCGTTCCTACTGTCTCCTGTGTTCTTCCCTGTACCCCCCTTCCTGTTCTGACTCCTCAAGGGTCGGCTTGTTTCCCTGCTCCCATTCAGCTCCAGAAACCAAACGCCTGACAAAAATCATGATATGGACATAAAAAAGATGTAATTTTCCTGCACACTTGTCTCAAATTTTCAGTGTCCCATTAATTTCTGGCAATCTGTCATGGTAAAAAGCAACATAAATGACTGGACAATTACTGACACGGTTAATTACTGACAATGGGCACCGTTAAATGGTTCCCATTGTTACTTAAAAAAAGAACCATTATTTGACATAGATTCTAAAACAGAAAATATGAGTAATGCAAGGGGGACCGTGAAGTGGGGAAGGTTTATCGAATACTGAGGCATGATTCCAAGAGCCCCTGAGTCGCAGGGGTCCTGAAATATTTGTAACATAATTGGATTGATCTGGGTTGGGGGCCCAATATGATATATATTCATGGGGCCCAAAATCTCTAGCAGGACCTCTGGAGTAATGATATATGAAGAGCAGATCAAATTTACATTGAATCAATATTGTTATTATGATGGATTGAAACACATTTTTAGGAACAGAATCAAGACTGAGCTTGATTATTAGAAGTTAACACAGTGAGTAAAGAACAGAACTTCTAAGATAAATCTGATGGTTTGATCTTTGTTAGGAGTGCACTATAATACCTCTAAGAAAAATACATAAAATAAAATATGTTTCTGAGAGATAAAGTTACCCCATAAGCTTTGAAAGTTCTAGACAGAACCCTCTTCTAAACAATAAATAATGACAAATAATATAAACAAGACCACTTGTGTTTCAGCTGACATTTACAGAGAATGTTTTAATCAGTTTATTATTATTCTGTAAAGCAAAAAAGGCAGAGTTACTATTAGGTTTCTGTTTAAAACACATAAAGTAAACTCCATAAGAGGTAAATATCCTATTTAAAAACTTTTAATGCATGTGAGATTCCAGTAGCTAGAAATACTCTGGGGAACAGTGATGCAATGATTTGCAATCCCAAAACAATGTTTTGTAGAGAAATTTATGCTGATTGAAATAGAATGTTGAAAAGATGTCTGGTACGGATTGCACTGTAGGTTTGGACTAGTTAATGGAAATCTCATAGACTCTGTACTGGGTCCCTCAGCTTGGTAACTCAAGTCAAGGAATTATGTATCCATACCAGTGAATCCTGAGTTCTGATAGTGTATAAAAGGAGATGATAAAGGTTTCATCTTCTTTAATTAGGATGTAAGCTCAAAATTTCCGGTAAAACTCAAATAGCAGATATTGTGGGTTTTGGTGGTGTCCATTTCCCGTGACGTTTTAAAGAGCTGCTTCACCAAAGGCTTGGCTGAAGGTCTTTGCTCTAATGAGAGCAAGCAGTGGTCACTGGTGCAGGACTCTTACGCACGTTTCTATGCCAATTACCCCCCCACCCCCCACACAGACCCCCCCGATAGCTCTTATAGCTGCACTTTTTCATGACAGTGGGGGACTCTGTTAATATACCTCGCTAAAGGCCTCCAGAGGAAACGAAAGTGCTGTATTGGGCGTGTTTTTTTTTCTGGAGGAGTGTGCAATGAGCCACTGAATGCCAAAAGGAGTGAAATCCTCGCAGGAAACATGTGCCTGTAATAAGTTTCATTAGCAATAAAGTGCTGGCCTGGTCTGTCATAATGACTTCAGTAATGACAGTATAATTTCCATCCGTCTAGTTCTTTTAGCCGCCCATCCGACATGGTGCCAGAAGTCGATCCGAGGAAGTTGCGGAGCCAAACTCCACTAGAGATGGAATTTCAGCACAGGAGTAGAGACTGACGAGAACGCATTAAGTACAACTCAATCACAAGACGTGCAAACTACATGATGTTTGAGGTCACAGGGCTTTTCAACTACTGGCTACTGGGTCACCGTAGAGAATTCTCTAGATAGAGTTAAATAGAAACCTAAATATGAAGTATGATTACATACACCGCGACCTCGCAGCACGCTAGGTGGAGTTTACATGCCACCCCTGTAATTGCGTGGCTATCCTCTGGGTACTCTTCTGTTTTTTGTTTGTTTGTTAATGAATTGAATTACCAAGCTTAGAATCACATTGCCCGCATCATCACATCCTGGCTATTTAATATTCACTGCACCACGCAGTGCTGTGACCTGTCGCTGCTATTTATACGAGGTGAGTCAGCACAGGGAAATTCCGCCACCTCGCTGCCACGCCTGTCCTGCTGCTGTCCGGTTCAGGACCGTGGCCAGTGACCAGGGCACCCGGCTAGTGGGGGCTCTCCTTCAGCACCACGGACAGCAGCTGGAAACCAGAGGGGTGGAGATCTGCTGTTTATCCACCTCAGCAGGGCTAAGATAAAAGGAAGCCCCCCAGTGTTTCAGGAGGTCATTCAGCTGAGGGCTCTGGCTCTGGCCATGGCTCCATGGGGTGAGGGGGATCGCTTTCTCCTATCGCTATCCTGTGCTTGGCCTGTCCTGTTTGTACATAACCCAGCTTGTCTGACACTCTCAGAGGGATTGTCTTCTCCAGCCTCCACAACTGCTGGTCCATCCTCCAAGCAGCGCCCCCTACATCCCCCCATTCTAACAACAATAGGGCATGTTCATATATATATATATATATATATATATATAATACAGTGGAAACCTCTTACAGTGATCATGGCCATCTAGATGTAAGCGTATGGTCATTATAACTGATTTTCTTTCTCTTTATGTCTCAGGCAGATTACCCTCTAATTAACATTTGTGTATTTATAACATTAATATAAGATAATAAAGCAGACAGTGTCACTGTTTAATGAATATTATTGACTTTCTCAAAATACAGTAGAGCTGAACACTATTCAAATAACAGTACTGTCTGAATGAAATTACTGAACTGTCTGTAAAAAAATAATTACTGTAGTTTTTTTCATATGTGGTGATGTGTAAAAAAGAACCCTAAAATGAACACTGTAATTGGACTACTTGATTACTATAAGCAAATTATTTAAACAGTATTTGTTGTACAGGGATGATTCAGCTCCAAGCTTTTGGATCCTATAACTGTGATCACTATGAGCAGGTTTACACTGTATGCATCAAGGCACCAGTATCGTTTCGATGTATTTGCGTTTGGCGTCCCGAAAGGGAAACGCCGACATGCAGCGCTGAAGTTTCCACAGGCGTGAATTTGACTTTGAGCGCGGACTAAACGCCTTTTATCACGTGAAAGGCACAGGGGAGAGTTAATCAGGATAACAAATGCGCGCACGGAGCGCTGCATCAGCGGTGTGCGGGCAGACAAGCCATGCAGACGCATTAGGGAGTCCGTGAAATCAGACTAGTCACCGGGTGCGAGAGTGGCTTAGAGGCGGGGGAAAAAACTCCGCGCAAGCAAGGAGAAAGCCCCCGTGGATTAATTTACACAGAGAGTACTGCATCATATTCCTCTGCAGCCCACCTCTTGCTGGGTGGGAAGGAAACGTAGTGACTCCCTTTATTATAGCTCGAACGTCACTTGCTCCTCCCTTGCAATCCAGCACGTCCCATCTACTGCATGCCCGTTATATGCGCACTCGCAGTCGCACTGCAGAAAACATACGTGCATTCGCTCATATCATGCCATCCCTGTACTGTGGACACGCCTTGCAAGCAAAAAAGGAGGCGCATCTCCTAATCCGAAGACATCCCTCTGTGTGAACAGTGCACCCGTATAATAAGAGAGCCGTCAAGGTGCAAATTGAAATAGCTGCCCGATAAGACAGTCATTCTTATTTTTAGAAAGCGTTAGGAAGTGCAGTGGTCACAGAGAGGCGATGAAAAATAGACTACGTGACTTTCCTTGACTTAACTTTTGATTTAATTTATCTTTTCCCTAAGTGGGTTTTGCGTTGCATAGTTTAATGCTGCAACAAATGTCCTAATTAAGAACTCTTATTATCGAATAAAGAGGCTTACACAGCCACAGCAAAATTTTTGAAGTAATGGTTCGTAATCAGAAATGATATTTAACCAATTTGAATGTACAGTAATTGCATACAGACTTGGCTTAATTATGACGTGACGTGCAGGCTCATTCTTTTTATACATTTTTGTTTTATATTTAAGCAGAACATATAGGAAGGTCATTCAGAGGTGTGAAAAACTGCTAACAATTAAAAAAAAAAGTTTGATTTTTCTGGCTTTAATCGATAAACATAAACAAAGTTGTGACAGTTAAATAAGACAAATGGATGAATGTATTTGTTAGTTTGCTAATTAACCCAAAGAGAAAAGTCTGTGGATTGTTGGTCACAAACTTCCACATCTGCCCTACCACCTTTATTTGTTTGTTTGTTTTTTGTGCCAAAGCACTAATTTGCTAAGCAAAGAAAAAATCCCAATGCAAGTGAACTGGAGGGGAACAGGAATGTTAAATCTCTCGGCCCTGCGAGACACCCTGTACTGTATGCCAGTTCAACGGAAAACACACACACATTGCGGGCAATTTATTAATTCACCTGATTGCATGTCTCAGTACCATCCATTCATTTCTATGGGCATAACTCAAATCAAAACTATGACAACCTTAACCCTTACCCAGTCCTAACCTTAACCGTAAGTAACCAAACACTATACAAGACTTTTGGCATTTTTAGTTTTTTGACTGCAGTAACAGAATTTTATCAAATTTAGTTTCCCCTTCAGGGAAGCAAAAGAAATGGTCCCCGCAATGTCAAAATAACAGGTCTTTGTCACATTGTGGGAAAACCATGCACTCCCACTAGATGGGGGTTTCAAACCAGTGACCCAGCCATGTGAGGGAGCAGACCTGCCTTAAAAACCACCATGCTGCCCTTCAAGTGGGAGCTAAAGTTATGTATAGTCACCTCTGCTGTTTTCAGTAAGTTCTGATTAGCTTCTACATTTGTCTACATGAAATCTGATGACCAACGAGCTTAAACTTCAATAGTCCAAACCTCTTCAAGGCCAACTGAGTAAATAAAACAGGAATATAAAATAAGCATTTTGTGCAGTGTGGATGTGAAGGTGGCATAGGGAAGCATAAGAACTGCATCAACGCGCGTGAGCGCGCTTAAATACCGGCCTCTGAAATGTGCATCAACGTGCGTGAGCGTTCTGTAATACCGGCCTCTGAAACGTGCATCAACGCGTGACCGTGCTGTAATACCGGCCTCTGAAACGTGCATCAACGCAAGTGAGCGCGCTGTAATACCGGCCTCTGAAACATGCATCAACGCAAGTGAGCGTGCTGTAATACCGGCCTCTGAAACGTGCATCAACGCAAGTGAGCGCGCTGTAATACCGGCCTCTGAAATGTGCATCAACGCAAGTGAGCGTGCTGTAATACCGGCCTCTGAAACGTGCATCAACGCAAGTGAGCGTGCTGTAATACCGGCCTCTGAAATGTGCATAAACGCGCGTGAGCGTGCTGTAATACCGGCCTCTGAAATGTGCATCAACGCGCGTGAGCGTGCTGTAATACCGGCCTCTGAAATGTGCATAAACGCGCGTGAGTGCTGTAATACCGGCCTCTGAAATGTGCATCAACGCCAGTGAGTGCTGTAATACCGGCCTCTGAAATGTGCATAAACGCGCGTGAGTGCTGTAATACCGGCCTCTGAAACGTCACCCAACACGCGTGACCGCGCTGCAATACCGGCCTCTGAAATGTGCATCAACGTGTGAGCTCGCCCGTAATACTGGCTCCTTAAACGTGACCCAAAGCGCGTGAGCGTGCTGTAATACCGGCCTCTGGAACGTAACCCAACGCATGTGAGTGTGCTGTAATACTGGCCTCTGAAACGTCACCCAACACGCGTGAGCGCGCTGTAATACCGGCCTCTGAAATGTGACTCATTGTTGTGCAAAGAGCACTTTGCCAAAATACGACCTGGCTTCAAATGCCAATGTTTATTTAACTGCTTAAGTAATAGGTAAGATTACAATGCATCAGGAACATTTATATATGAAAAAAGAGGGTTTAATCACTTTCATGGAATGACATTGCTGACATTACTTTCTGTTTGGAAAATAATATTGCTTTCCTTTATGGATATAAGTCACATCACAACAGCACATTCAGAATAGATGGTTACAGTTGACTGTGATTAAGATTCAGGGTTTGTTGCGGGATCACAATATTTCTTAAGCCAAGTCATTTCCAGTAATAAATCCATTTTGGATAGACATCATTTTATATGTATTAGCTATAAATCTCTATATTACTTGATGATATTCATGACAGATCCTCCCTATGAGGTACAAGGAAATATGGATGCAAAATTATTTACACTGTGATCGTGTAAATATTTTATCCCTTGGAAAATCTATTATAGAGCTAAGCTCAAGTTACGACTGATCCACTTAGCAAAATAACAATAAAAAATTATACATGCATTCCTCATCTTAATAAGTAAATGATATTATGTCTGGCATAATTCATTGCAGAAACTATCAGACAAGATTTAAATATTTTTAGCAAATCAGGTAAGAACCTGGGAGGGGTGTTGCAAACCCATCCAATCAGAAGCCACAACGGGATGTGCAAGAAGTGGTGTATTATTGATGGCTTTATAATGGGCAGATAAATCATGGCTGTAAGGCGAGGTATTCTGGGTGATGTTTGGGTGCACGTCTTCGCAGGGGTATCCAGGGGCTGCCATGCAGTCTGGGGGGTGGCGGTGTTGGGGGGGGCGTCGTGGCTCATGAGCCAACAGTAGGCAGGTGGTGAATTAACAAGGGATTTTGGAGCACATCACAGTGAAGCCTGTGAAGGGCAGAGGGTTTGACTCAGAGGGGTAGGTGTTATAATATAATACATGTGTGCCATTGTGCAAGCCATCCATCCATCCAACCATTCATTCATTTACTCTACCCACTTGTCCTATCTTTTAAAAATCTCTTTCCAGTCTTAATCTGTTTTTAAGTTCTTTTTTCTGAAGAACTAATGTACACTCCTATCCAGGGGTCACTCGAGGATAACTACTACCCCTGTATGTCTCTTAAAGCCCCCCCCCCAAAGTAGGGTCTAGAATCTCTTATGCTCCCCAAAGTAGGATCTAGATTCTCTGCTCTAAAATTATGGGTCTCTCAAAGCATAGCCTAGGATCGCCGGTCTAGAATCGCCCATGCCCCCCCCCCCCCAAAAGTAGGGTCTAGAATCTCCTATGCCCCCAAAAGTAGAGTCTAGAATCGCTGGTCTAGAATCACCTGTGCCCCCCAAGGTAGGTTTTAGAATCACCTATGCCTCTACATGAAATATTATCTACATTAAATCGAGATTTATGCATGTGGCTGTGTGTTTCTGTGTATTAAATGCATGGTTGTCTGTAGTGCATATGTGTATGTTCCCTGAGCAGAAATCATTTACGCTTTAAACCTAGATAACTTACATTATATGCAACGAAAAATGCAGTACACTGTGTGTTCATGCAGCGATGCGTGAGAATGGTTTATCCCGGATGGGGAGAGATTGGATATTTAGCTGGTTTTGGTTGCCATGGAGTTTTCATGTTCACAATAGAAATATGGATATATAACAGAACCTTAGATGGCAGGATGAGAACAGGACAGTCTTATCGAAACCTCTATTTTTCTTTCAGAGATTGAATTCAGACTTTAAAACAAAGCAGGCATGTCATAGAGAAAAACAGATCTCCATGTAGTCAGGGATTTTGGGGTCGTTCTGTTAATCATGAAGTGGTATGTGGGGTGTCCATTTCTACCTAACCAGTCTACAGGGTTTTGCCATAGAGTAAATACTTAATCAGGAGCAGTATTCAGAACGAAACCCTCCTCATTCGCCACACAGTATGTCCTTATGCTCAGAATTTAAATGAAAACAGAAAGTCTAACGTGAGCAGGGTTTGTTTACCTTCATTGAATTATTTACGCAGTTCTATTCCTAATTAGCTAATAGGAAGTGACTTACAGTCACAATTTGTCAAGGTGCAAAAGCACCTGCCGTTGAAATTGTCGACATTTATAACAGCTGAGAAAAATGTTCACGTCAACACAACAGCACAGCTGTCGTCATTGAAAGCTTGTCAGCAGCCGAGATACAAGTGACACTCCCACCGGAAAGCCCGGCCCTTCCAGGCAAACACCAGGGCTTTTCTGCTGGGATGTTAAATAATATCTGTTATGGACAATTACCCACGTTCCCTTCGTAAAGGAAATTGTCTTCTGACAAAAAGAAATCCCACTCCTGGCGAGTGTGTAAGGACTCTGGCAGAAGTGGCAAATAGCATAAATAAATGCAGTTGGTTTTTTGGCATTTTTTTACGGCTATTACTACAGATCAGCGGTGCTCTTAGATAAGGCTTGATTGAATGGGGGGGGGGGTGCTGATGGCTGGTGGACAACATGGCAGGACCATCTATTTGGACTCTATGCCATGCTAATCGATGGTCACCAGCTGCAGGCTGTTATGGGCATTGAGTGAGAAGGCCAGCTACACACACCATGGGGTTGATTTTTGGATTTGATGGGGCAGCCAGCCCAGCCACCTACTCTGTGTGTGGAGTTTGCAGGTCTTCCTTGACATCATGCCTATTTCCTTTGGGTACTGGGTTCCTCTTGCAGTAGGAAGAGGTACTTACATATAATACTGTAGCTTCCCTGGTGAGTGGAACAGAGATTTTACTGTGTTTAAAAAGACAATGGAGTTTTCATTTCAGTAACATCCTTCTGGCTTTGACATTGGCTGAGGTTCCCTCACCTTTCACATGCCTCAGTCAGCTCATGGTGGGGCTGTTTTCAGGTTGGTTGTCCTCTGCAAAGGATTATGGGAAGGAGGGTGGTGATCATGCTTAATGGACAATTAATCTAATTTAACCCCAGATCACCATGACAAAAAGTGAATGTCTTGCACTGAATATTTTCAGGCCACCTCCCGTAATAATGTCAATCCTCGTGTCTAATGTATATTTGTCTACTGTTGTATTTGTACTCTGTAGTTTTTACACATAATATGTCGCTAGTTTTTGTACATTATATATATCGGAATTAGTGCCCTAAATATTACTTCTGTATATAGTATAGTATATAGCATCCCATCATAGGGTTTCCTCTTCCTTCCTGTGTGCTTCCTCAGGTAGGGCCCAGGCTCACTGTGACCCTGTATTAGACAAATCACCAGAAGATGGATGGATGCTATTCATGTCATTCTTGCTATTTTTAATCAATGGATGCTTGAGCTGCAATTAATTGTAATCCTTCCACACCTGACAGCTAGCTGTGCATTGTGTATAGATTACGAGGTGAGGTCTCGATTGTACCGGGCTCTGCTGATCGCCCGTCTTGTTTTGCACATAAAACATTTGTAAAACCTAGCTCTGCATTTAAGGGCAAAAGGGAAAAACATAACAACAACAGACCCACAGAGATCCCTGGTTCTTTCCTGCAGGACCACATCTGCAGAAAGACATGCACAATCACTATGGTGAGAGGTGTTTCTTTATGCTCCCTACAGGTAAACAATCAGAAATGTCTGATGCAGGCGCCAGTTTTTAAAGAAGCTCCCCATCCAGGTTTTAAATGTCCTTGCAGCTAGCAGGATGGGCTGCAGGTAAACAGACGCTGTGGCTCTGTTGGTAAACAACTCCATGCTAATACACCACACTGGCCATCTCCCCATACTCTCACCATGTTCCTCCCAATATGAGTCTGTCATTTCCAGTTTGTATTCAGCTCGGCTAGATCTGTTATTATTTCTTCCCCCGCGGCCTTCAATTGATGCTCAATAATGCTCTTACTTTCCATCTGAGTGAGAACATTCGTGGATTTTCAGCTCTGTTTACCAGTGGGATCCCCTCTCTGAAGCATCTGCTCCGGATGAAAGAAGCAGCCTGATTGGTTTGTCGTGTTACCCAATCGCGGCAGCCGAACCAAAGCGAGGGGTAGGAAATTAAACATGATTAGTTCCCAAAAATGTATAATGATGTAAGAAAATAGTTTTAAGTTGTCTAATCTGAAACTAATGGCATCTTTCCATTGCCACCAGGAACCAAACCATGCCACGAACTGACAGTTTTGCTAAATATTGCAACCTATGTGAGCCACATCTCGACCTGTACCTGTGCTGACACGGCCCAGCTTACCAGCAAAGCTGAAAGCGTGCCTAAACTGAGCTGGTTGTGTCACCACCATCTGATTGGTCGAAATGCAGGTAGATACCAGGGATCTACATCAATATACATGAATTATAAAAAGGAAAAAAGGGCATAGTCAATATATTATTCATTATTAGCAGTATTCCACATTGCAAAGCACTGATGTATTCCCGATAATTCAGAAGTTGAAAATTCTATTTAAAAATGTACTATAGAACAGCTGAATGGATACATAATGCAAATTTACACATTTTAATGCTAATTCCGCTTGCTTTTGATGTTGTCATGGCCTAGACAGAACCAAAGACGGGAGCCGGAATCGGGGCAACCAAAACAGAGCTTTATTATGCTCAGGGGAGCAAACGGGAGAAAACAAAGGGAACAAAGGGAACATGGGCGCTCAGGTTCAGGGGAACAGCAGGCAAACACAGGGGTGACATGAATGTACAGACTAGGCAGCCCAGGACTGGGAGGCACTCTTATACACGACTAACGAGGGGGCAAACAGGTGGCAGCTGGAGTGATCCACATGAGAGCTGAAATGAGAGGAGAGACAACAAGCAGCAGGGGTGGCTCATTAGCCACCCTGGGGAGAGAGGCTGGGAGGGGTAGGGAAGCAGGGCATGACAGTGCCCCCCGCCCCCAACGCAGAAGTGCCCAGGGACCAGACAGGGCAAGGTGAGGCAGGGTCACAGGGCAAGACAGAGGAACAGACAGGAAATAGCACTGGACATGATACAGGGGAACAAACAGGGGCTGGGCCAGGGACACATGGACAATCAGAGGGACCAGCACCACACAGACCACACAGACCACACAGACGAAATACTGGATGGGACCACGCACGTAGGACCAGGGACCAGAGGGACAGGCCAGGGAGACACACTGGAGGGCACCATGAGGGCCACACATCTGGTAGGGTCAGGGACACAAAGTGGAGTCAGAGGGGTTGGTGCCAGAGGACAGCACCAGGGCCGCTGGGCCGGTGGGTGCAGTTAGGGCAGCTGGACCTGCGAGACAGGGACAGAGATGGTGGCAGGAACAGGGACTGAAGGGGCCTGCAGGGCCAGGACGAATGGTGTCCCAGGGACAGTCAAGTCGGGAGGCATCACCAGAACAACTGGGTGAGGCCCTGGCCAGGAGGCCTATGGAGGGTCAGGTGGGAGCAGATAGGGTGGCAGCGGCCATGGGTGAGCAGGCTTCCAAGCAGGCCAGCGAGCTGGAAGGGGCCGATGGGGCAAAGGCCGCAGGCAAGCAGGCAGGAGCTACAGTATTTGAGCGACAGCGACGAGGCGGGCCCGGGCAAGGAGCCCAGTGACGTGAATGACTCGGGCGAGGAGCCGGGCGACGAGCCAGGATCAGGCGAGGAAGACTCTGAAGAGGAGCCTGCTAACAAGGAAAGCTCAGGCGATGTGACGGGCCCAGGCAAGGAGCCGGGAAAGGGGCCTGGCGACGAGGCTGACCCTGGAGAGGAGCCAGGTGACAGGGTAGACTCCAGTGACGGGGCAGACTCCGGCAGCGAGCCGAACAACGCCTCTGCAGGCAAAAGGGGCACAGCGCGAACCTCTGCAGGCAAGGTTGTGGCAACCAGGACTGAGTGCTGACCAAGTAGCGGGAGCAGTACCGGGATTGGGTACGACGGTTGCAGCATCACCTGGGGTCGAGCGGGGCACGGCAGGGACCTCTGGTGGTGAGCGGGCTGCAGCAGGGACCTCTGGGGTCAAGCGGGGTGTGGCAGGGACCTCCGGTGGTGAGCGGGGCGCGTCTCTGTGCTGAGTGGGGCACAGCAACAGTCTCACTGGCGGGCAAAGCGGCGTCTGGAGGCGAGGCAGCCAGTTCTGGAAAGGAGGGCAGAGCCGTTTCCTCAAGTAGCCCGAAGACCTGCTCCTACTTCTGGGTGATCCGCCCCAGTTCTAGCGGCTAGGAGGAGGGACTGGCCAGGAGCCTCCAGTATACACTCTGGAGGGCAAATATCTGCTCTGCCAATAAACGGACAGACCCAAGCGGTTCAGAAACCTCCCCTGCCACAAGCTGCGAACCCGGTTCATCACCGTCCACCTTTCCCTCTTGCTGGGGGTATCGACTGGACTCAGACACCGGTATGTCCTTGCCAAGTGTAAAAGGTCCCTCCGGGGTTTCGGCAACTGTGAGGGTTTCTGCCAAACAGAGACGCGGATCACAAGAGTGAGCGTTCTCTGGGGTCAGCTTAGGCACCGCTGGATCCGGAGTTACCGCGGGAGCAGCGTTTTCGGAGTCTGGTCATTCTGTCACGGCCTAGAGGGGGCAAACAGGTGGCAGCTGGAGTGATCCACACGAGGGCTGAAATGAGAGGAGAGACAACAGGCAGCAGGCGTGGCTCGTTAGCCACCCTGGGGAGAGACTGGGAGGGATAGGGAAGCGGGGCATGACAGATTCCAACATGAAACAGTGATTCTCACAGATGTAGTAGTAGAATTTTGCCCATAGTATATCATGATGTACACAGTGTGAATAACAGATTCAAGTCACTGTCACTCTACAAACCCAGCAACACCTTTACCGAGCCGACCCTTCTGCAATGGAAAACCTTAACGAACTGGAACCATGTGTAACTAGTCTCTCTTCGTGGTACGGCTTGGGCACAGCTCGGTTCCTGCGTGCCAATGGAAAAGCTCCAGTAGAGGGAAAATGCATGAATGTTGGTGGATGGACTTTTACCACAAGCTGCCTTTATTCAAAAGTGCAGCGTTGCCATGCATGAAGTCCTTCTTTTCTATGTTTTTCATGATAAATCCTGGTGTGAACTAACTAGCATTTAGTTTTCAGTTCTGCTGCTGTTTAGCACTACAAAAGCACTAAAGGGGAAACACTGGGCCACTTCAGTGTTTTTCCTTCATTTATGTGACTTTTTTCTTAAACTGAGGGCATTATCATGAATATTATAGTCAGTGTATATTTACGCAAATAACTGATATCATACTTTCTCCCTAGAGAAAGACAGCCTTTGGAGTTACTTTGTCGCAAAAAGCAACAAAACAGAAACAAATCCAATAGGCAAACTTGGGGGATTTCGCGACGGAAGTGATTAATAGGCTGTTAACGGTATCAGTTGATTGCATTGTGCTGAGTTGTATCCCTCGTGACGAATGCTGTCAGGTAGTATTTGCTATTTGCCACGCAAGTATTATTTTCGGGCCTATTCTTCAGTGGGTAATCGCTGATCTGGGGGACAGGCTAATAACAAAAAGCAGGTAAAAAATAAAAGCACTTTCCCAGCTTCCCCACTGACTGTAGCCCTCCCGCTGGAGCCACGGCTGCCCCCCCCCCCCTCCCAGTGCCGTAACATACATGCCACCTTTAGAGGTCCTCTCCATACATACATGCCATTTATTTGGCAGGCACTTTTATCCACAGCAGTGTACGTTTTTCAGGGAGTAGCATCAGGCATCAGATGATTAGCAGATGGAGCGACAGGGAGTTATGGGTCTTGGTGAAACCGCTCTGCTGAGGCTGGGATCTGAACTGGTGACCTTCAGATCGGAAGCCCGATCCACTGAGTTAGGAACACAGATACCAGGGTTGCCGACTCTCGGGCATCTGCCGTGACTCTCACGCTTTCAGACTGGCAGATCTATGTTATTCCATTATAAACCTAAAATGAGCTACATCACAAGCATTAGGGTAGTTTGCAAACCTTACAGATTGTTTACAAGGTAATAAAGCAATTAAGTACATGCAAATCTGTGTACATGTGTGTGCAGACTTGTCTCGATCTAAAAATCTCACTCCAGCCAGCTGACCCAAGTTGGCAACCCTGAAATATCTATTTTCACACCCCCCCCCCCATTCAAGGGCGAGCAACATTTCTCAAACCCCCCTCCATCATTGCTCTGTACATCTTCGATTCTGCCGTGAGCACACCCGAGTCCACCAATCAGAGGCCTGATTATTAATGGGTTTGCTGGTGAAGGAGTGGAGGAACTAAGCACCCATATGGGGTGTCTGCAGGTTTTAAAACGTGTCTTTGGGTGATGGGGACTCAGAGGTGTAACATTATGAATATACAGCCCAGTACGCTTTAGGTACTCCTTTGTTCTTTAGCGGAAAACCCTTGAAAAGGAATTTTTATCAAGCTAATTGAAAAGCAGAGGGTGAGGCCATTTAATTTTGTAGAACCAGTTTTGTAGAATCCTTTGTTGATCCGAATAGCTTATTTCCGCCCAAATTGCCAAATTGCCTTAAAAGCATATGCAAATATTTCCTCCCATTACCACAATGCGTTCCTTTTCGGATGCGTATCCTGAGCCCCACAAGCCGGCACAGAGGCTAATTTGCCGGCCTCTCACTGTACTTGCTGACACCAGGTGGCGCTGTGGAGCGGCTGTCAATGTGCCACCGGGCTCTGGTGTCGGCACGCGAGGCATGAAATTTGAAGTTTGCTCAGTCACTCAGCAGACGATTTTATCAGCACCGATTAGCGGAGCTTATGGTTTTACTGCCCCCCGTTAACCCACCGGGATATTAAAGGTTACTGAAGTGTTGCTCTTGGTCTGGGGTGTACGCTGGACCACAGCTAAGCCTTAAACCAGCTGCCTTTGTTTAAAGTCCAAGCCCTGATTATGATTCCCGCTCTGGCTACCTTAAAAATAATTTATGGTCCTTATGAAGTCACCAATGTTTTCCGTTAGCCATTAATTAGCAGAACACCGCCCCCCTCCTTGTAACCAGAGCAACCCTAGTGGCATCTATCACATCCTCATGCTCTTGGATTCACCATGAGCAGTCTGCGAGCTGTTGTGAGCTGGCTTCTCCATGCCCATGGCAACTTCAGGCATTCATTATACCCCAAGTGTCCTTCTGCTGATTCTCAAAAAAATAATTAGTGTGGCTGGAACCTCGTTTCTGAGAAGCAAGTAACAGATCCCCCAACTTTGTTTATTTATGCAGCAAGCAGTCCTGGTATGAAGGTCCCAGTCCTGGGAGAACGAATAAACACAGTTCAATGTAATACTGAAGCAAATCCATCCTAAGTAATGTATTTCATTTGAAATGAGCTGTCTCCTTGTTGTCTTGGGTGGGCTGGGGGGTGCATTTGCAATAAGGGCTATATTTTCTTGTTCATGTGGGCTGTTATCAATCAGAATTAATGTGTCTGATTTAAGTGGTTTTTCAGCAGTTGTTTACAGGTTATTGAGCACTGTGGGTAATAATTTCAGAAGCCATAACCATTTACAACCGTAGGGCTGCTTGCATTTTCGTCTGCAGGTTTTCGGTTAACTAAATATATGTTTGAATGTGTTAACTTCCTTGCAGAGGCTTTTAAATAAGATTCTGTAATCTCTAAAAGAGCTGTACTGTATATATGTTGTCCCAATCTACCACGATAAAATAAATTTCCAGAAACCCTTAACAAACTGTAATAGTTGACATCAGCCATACTTCCTTCAAACCCATACAGTGTAGGTGTGAGGAACTACCAGCAATTATAGTTTAAATATAACAATGAATAGCTGTCAGTTTTTCATGATCTCTGGGCCAGCTGATGCCTGTTGGTTGTCAAGGGTTGTTCCTATAGCGACGTCAATGGTGCAGAAAGGGCGGAGCCAGATCAGGACATGGTGAAGGAGCCCTGCTTGCACCTTGTGGGGCTCGAGTAAACAGCCGCTAACAACTACCGCTCAGCTAAACTGATGAAATAGACCAACTAGTGGTGCTTTGGCTTCAAACTGCCATGCTCAGGGGTTCAATTCCCACCCCAGTTGGGTGCATGAAGTCTGCATGCCCTGTGTTTGTGTGCGTTTCTTGCAGGCACTTTCTGTGGGTACTTCCTCTACTTCCTGCAGGCACTTCCTGTGGGTACTTCCTCTACTTCCTGCAGGCACTTCCTGTGGGTACTTCTTGCACTTCCTGTGGGTACTTCTTGCACTTTCTGTGGGTACTTCTTGCACTTCCTGTGGGTACCTCTTGCACTTCCTGTGGGTACCTCTTGCACTTTCTGTGGGTACTTCTTGCACTTCCTGTGGGTACTTCTTACACTTCCTGTGGGTACTTCTTGCACTTCCTGTGGGTACCTCTTGCACTTCCTGTGGGTACTTCTTACACTTCCTGTGGGTACTTCCTGGTTAAGCGAAGTGTTGTCCCTTATGTCTCAGAATGAAGTTTACAGGCCTTATAAGGTTACCCTTCTGAGGAATTAGTCTTGGCACAGAGCTTGCAGTGACAAATAATGACCAGAGAGCAGCCAGAGTAGTGATAAGAGAAGAGAGGAACACAAAACATGTCACAGTCAACTTATGACCAACATAAAATAGCAAATACGTCAAAATAAATAAATGTGCGGTTGTAGTTATGTGGATTTGTGGGTGTTTACTGTGAATTGTTCAAGAGAGAGTCCCTGCTCAGGGAAAGAAGCTGTTTTTGTGTCTCAAGGTCACCCCAGAAGGGAGACACAGTGGACAGGGTGAGGGGTGGTATCAGTGCTGACCCAGCTTGCTCATTTCCTGGGCCTGGAAGGAGGGCAGGTCATGGCCGAGGGAGGAGGGTGGAGTTTACGGCAGAGTGGAAACACAAGGGCGCATTAAATTGCATACGCGTCGGTAAGCTGTCTGCACGCCTGACCTCTTGCGGGGCTCATTTATGAATGATTTATGAATAGTTAATGTGTTTATTATTGATTCTTGTAGAAAATGGGAAAACATACCCCCTAACCATAAGCTATAACTAATTCACATATTGTATATATGACAGAGAATGAAAATGTGTGGTGGATTTTCCTGCTTTTTTATTTTAGTGCCATGAAATGTGAGTTTGTTAGCTATATAGAAGACAGGGGAGGTCTGTATTTAAACCAGTCTATAATCCATCTTTAAAGTAAGCTTGTCGGAATGCTTTTTTTTACCATTAGGGTACCAGGCCATTATGAATGTCTATAGCATTGGTGAGTGTAAATGCTCAAAACTGCCACTCCTCATTTTACTAAAAAATAATCAGCTTGTAATTGTTTCTATCCCTGATTTCTTCTCAATGGATTTTCTGCAATAGAGGTTGGAAACACAGACACAATTAAACACCTTTACAGTATATGTACTAATACACCCCAAGTACAAATTAAGTCACACTTTACTTTCAAGGGGCAGCCTAGTATACTCTTGTACTGTAATGTATTACTTGTAGGTACCATGCCGGCCACCTGGGGGCGCTGCTACTGGGACCTCTTTGGTCACTCTACTGGATCCAGGGGGCCACCCCTCAGGGCAAGGGTCAACCTTGGGCTATAAAAGACCAGGGCACCCCTGTACCGCGCTCTTTGTGCTTTTGTTCAGTCTTTTGTGCCCTTCTCTTTGGTCTTTTGGCTCTTTTGCTCTTGTCTTCCTTCTCTCCTCGACTGGCCTTGGCCCTCTGCTCATTTGTTCCTCACCCGCATGGATCTGTCTCCCGCTCAGGCCGGACCCACAAAGGACGTCTCTGCCAGATAAGATCCAGGACACAAACACTTGTTTAAAAAGTGCTGATACACCAACTGCAGTCAGTTCATCAAGTTTTATATTGAAAACCACAAACACAATTAGCAGCATAAACTTTAAAATAAACGTTAAAATAATAACATAGCCAATATACAAAACTAACTTACTGAACTTCAGACAGACAGAAATAATACTGTAATATCGTAGTTACTTTGGAAAATTCATACAGGAGAATGAAATAAACGTCTAAAATTGTTCTGTTTCAAGAATATATAAATACAAATGTACATGGAATTCATTCTCCTCAAATGGGCAATCAGCTAGTTCTGAGGCAAAAAAAAAGTCTTGGCTCCACCACCTCGCTGACAACGTGTAGTGTTCTTACAAGAGAGTAACACTGAAAGCTCCATTTTACACTATTGACAAGCTATTAGCAAGATGGACAGACAAACCATGACATTTCCCCCATTGCTAAGTTCTAACATCATGCATTGAGTTAAAAGTGAACTTACCTGGCATTCACTATAAAGTAGTGCTTGGTGGTCACGAAGATCCAAAACCAAAATACAAATGCATAGTTTTCTTAAAAGATTGAAAAATATCCTGAGAACCGTAACTGCTTTCTGCCATGTTTTTACTTGTCACGTCCTGCCCCTCTGACCCTCCTGTCTCCTTGTTGGTTGTGTGTCTCGCCTCCCCTTCCTGCCCTCATGTTAATCACCCCCAGCTGCCTCCTTCCTGCTCCCTCATCAGTCTTATATTTTAGCGCTTCTCAGTCCTGTATTTCCCAGAAAACCGAGGGGGTCGTGATGGTAAAAATTGTCGCCCAGAGGGGTAATGGCGGTAAAATTTGTCAGCTGGGGCAGGCGAGTGGCAATCTGTTGGGAGGGCAGACGTCCGATTGGGTGGCCACCCCTGGTCCAGCCATAGCCACGCCCCTGCACATTCCCGGTCCCTCCTCCTCCTTGCCTGTCCCCCCACCTCAACGTTTTGATGAAACGGGGGAAGTCAATCTGGCGTGAGTGTGGTTCTCGGCCCGTTTTATAGTTTTATCAGGAAATGAGCTTGTCGGAGCCCGCAGAGATATATGGGTCAGCCTTGGACACATCCAGATAACACTTTCAGATTTCATTTCTGATCGCTCCGCTGTGTGTACACTGAGAATGCTCTTAGGATAACTTAAAAAAAGAGCTTGAAGAAAAGAAAGTGATTGAACTCTGATTAAGATTGCACTTTACTCCAGAAAGACAAGTGTTCCTCTAATAGGAGGTCATACTAAAGCCCTCGGTGTCTTACGGACCGTTTAAAACATAAGCAGCATTAGCATAATAAGGCAAATGTAGCCATATCTCCTGTGCTTGAGCAGATGGCTGCTGTCTCGAATGATTCAGAGAGCTGAGCTTTGACAGGCAACCTGGTGACATCGCAGTTCTGTTGGTACCGCTGAATCATGCAAAATTATTTAAATAAATCTGTTGTTTTTTGTATTTAGGGCAACCTCTGCACTGTGGCTGTGGAGTTTGCATGTTCTCCTCCAGTTGTTTTCTGTGGGTACTTTGGTTTCCTCCTGTAGATCAAAGACATGCATTTTGGCTTGTCTGTGTCTCTAAATTGCCCATAGTGTATGTACCCTGCAATGGACAAGACAGAGCTAAGCTGCACAGGATAAGGCTCCAAGCCCTCCCGCAACTCATCCGTCCATCCATTTTCAGTAAGCACTTGTCCTATTCAGCACAAGGCACCAACCCATCACAGGGCACACACACACCATTATGGGCAATTTGGTAACTCCAGTTGACCTCAGCATGTTTTTGGACTGAGGGAGGAAACTAAGGTACTCAGAGGAAACCCCACAATGAAACGTGGAGAACGTGCTCCACATGCATGGAGCCCTGGCAGACGCTGAAACTCTGGTCCTAGTGATGTGAGGCATCAGTGCCAACCACAGAAGGTGGATGGATGGATGGATGGATGGATGATGGATGGATGGATGGATGGATGGACGTTTAAAGGGCAGACTTCTGTGTCCGGATCGACCAACTTCTAGTTAATGCCATAAGTTGTTTGATGCCCTTTTTAACTTGTTGTTTTGCCAATTTGAGCACATGGCATTAAGGTACACACAGAAATTGATGTTTACATGTATCTATATATAATATATAAGTGTAAAAACAAGCTAAACACTCACATTAATTCATCCTAAAGTGGTAAATTAATTCATTTAAACGAAAAAAAACAAGTAGCTTATTTTTTTAATTTTTAGTTTGGTTTATGGCTAATGTCGGGGAAGTTATTTGCAGTGATCATGATCGCGACATCATTCTTGGGAAGTATAGATATGTCTGCATTTGTTATGCATTTAGAGGACTAAATTAGCTCGGATGATGTTAGCGCTTAACTGAAGGACACACCTGAAGTGTTCATGTGGCCTGAGTGCTTCAATTTCAATTTCAAATTCTCCCCCCCACCCCTGTCTCTCGGCATTCTAGGCCACAGCCCATGGCTGGCTCCCGCACCCCTAATGGGCCTAACAGATAGGGTGCTCCCAGACACAGGCCTGTCCTGCTGAGCAATCAGCCTCGGGTCTAATAAATCACCCGGCAATTCCCCCCTCACACTCTGCCATCGCTGTTTATGAACAGAGCATAGCCACAAATATTCCTGAATGAAGGGGCCAGAAGACAGAGCGCCCGGGGTACAATGCTGACACCACTGTTCAGGAATATATATATTCTCCATGCTTTATGTGCCAGGGACAGGGAATCCGTAACTTTCTTAATCTCACAATGTATTCCAAATACGAATGCTAATTCCTGTTTGCATTGTACGTGCTGCCTGCTTATCATGACTCTCAAACTAATAGTACGGAAATTCCGTTTCTGTGTGAAGCCCTCCATACTGGCCTGTATGAAGGCCCACAAGCTCTGTTTATTAGGATGACCCAACATGTAACGTACAGCCCAAGGGTTCTCAGATGTGGACTGAGATGAATATGCTGGATTCGTATGAGTTACTCTTAATAATAAGATTTCATTTTATCTAGCTGAAACCCAGGAGAAACTTATGAACAGAAACTTCGAAACCATGGTCTCGGTAGGCCTTTGCGGGAAACAATAAAAAAGACTTCCGATATTTCATAATCTCCTGCTGGTCTTTTGCAGTCTAGTGACATATACAGACCAAACATTGGGTAAGTCACACAGAGAAAACGATAAAGACGATCCAATTACCTCCAAGTCTGAATCACAGCCTAGTGCACAGTTACTGTCACGTAACATTCTTCCCAAAGCTCGCTCTTTACAGAAGCCAGTGGTGTTCAGCTTACCACACTTTTATGGGGAAATGGCTTTGCAAAGCAATGCAGGAGCATTCCTGTGGAATTCGACAGAGGAGAACCAAATCTTAATTGCGCTCGCATGGCAAGGAATGCGACTGAAGTTGTTAGCAGCAAACTTTCCAGGGACCCTGCGCGGAACTGTGGCAGAGAATGAAATGCGAAAGTCCGCCGATACCTCGAGTGATTTGTTCTAAGCGTTGTGAGAAATTAAACCAGATTCAACTGGCAGCCGGCAAAGGCTTTGGAATTGATGCTCCAGTGTGCTGAGATTTAATTTTCCGTTCTGCTGGAAGAAGAGAAGGATCTCCTTTGGGCCCAGATGCTAGATACTGGTTGCTAGCTTATGAGGAGAACTTTCTCAGAGGTGTTGTAGATGGCACTCCACTCTAAGTTCTCAGCTAATTTATCTCCACACTCTTATTCGCTCATATTTCTTACGAGTGACCTTTACCACTCACTCCTCCAGGAAATCGTCTGATGACAGGGAAAGACAGCTCACAAATGAAGGCCCGCCCACACAAAGGTCATGTGACTGTCTCAAAAGGACATCGCCGGGTTGATCTGAACGTGGCTGGCAGGCAAATTGCCTGAGATCGTTATCCAATTATCACAAGTATGCAGCTGTGGTTGGTGCTCGAGGATGGAATTAAAACACGCTACAGAAGCAAATGTAAGAGAAAAAGAAGGCATTTTAACGATATTTACTTTTCGGACCATCTTCTAAACTTTTGCTATTGGTTATATGGTTTCAAGAAAAGGTTGGAAATGTCATAAAGGTCACATGCTCTTAATAATAATGCTTTATACAGAAAAAGTAGTTTACACCGTCTGAAATTTTCTCCTGACGGAAAGTTGAGCAATTCCCAGAAGGAGGCGCTACAGAGGCCTGTTTTTGGGCTGAATATTGCACTGATTTCCAGGACATTTGAGGTCATGTTCTGTCTGCTTAAGCCTATTAAATCGTACCCTCTGGCGCTGTACTTCTGTAGAAGGTATTGTTCTTTCAGCATTTGTTTTGTTACTGTTTTCTGAAAAGGGGGACTTTTGAAGTTTAAAATGATGTTTCTTCCACTGATGTGCCAATCCCAGAGTGAACAAATTTGACAAATTGTTGGACTGGTTAGTTTTTTTATATGTTACTAAAATATACAGAATTTGTCATACATTCATATTTTGATGTTCTTTACATGTTCTAAGGCTATCTGACTGTTGATAGCGCAAAATCAATCTGGATCATTTCACAAATTACTGTCTTCTGGAATCAGTCAATAGATCAAAGATTTTATTCATTTTCCAGCTAGTTAACTTCTTTGATCAGTTGTTAAGTAGATATGATGTAACCTGGGACTGTGCATTTAATCTGTTTCACTTTAAAACTGCTGCTACTTCACAGGACAGATTATGACTGTTGGCAGTGTATTTATATCTCTCAGTTGTGCAATGCAGTATGTATGTTTCCTTTGTATAGAGGGATGTAGTTGCGGTAAATTCTGCATGCATTGTGGGGGTTTTGGAAAGCAGACTGTCTAGAGCATCGTTCAAATGCATACCTGCTGATCATGCTGATCTTTAGAAAGTTTTCTTTCTGAATGCCACTGCTACAAATCTGCTTCCTAACTGTGCAGAAAACCAGCCTATGTCTGATCCACTTTCCCATGTCTGTTCTTCCTGGACTGCTCGTTATATCCATCCACACAATTTCTGGAATGTTTATCATGATCAGGTGAGTCCTAGTAGTCCCTTTGTGTTGCTTGAGGATGAAACATTTATGATATATACCACCCTGAAAGTAGAAATAATAATGTGTTTCCACTGACCAATCAAGAGACAACAAGACCTTCCAGTAATAGCATCCCATTACCTGATTGGTGCAAAAGCATCCCATGCATTACCTGATTGGTTCAAGATCCGTGCGGCTCTCTACGATCGGGACCGCAGCTGTGGCACCCCGTTCACATTCCCGGCCGTCATATAAATCCAGGGATGCCTCGCTGCACTCGGGATTCCAAATAAAATTTTGGCACATTAACTCCGGCGTTTTCCATCTGCTTTATTTTATAATTAAAGCCGCCGAACATTAATTTAAAGAGCTGCTCTGGCAAACGCGACTCTACAATTTGAAGTGTTAAGCACAGTTCTCCAAATAGTTTGTGCTTTGCCTGCCGGCGATTAATGCTTAACGAGTGAGATGCTTGTCAGTCACCTTCTCAGCTGACAAAAATTTTTGGCCGTGGTTTACTCCTGAATTTATATTTCTGACGTGAAAAACAGGATTAACCCAGTTCCCCATTAAGTTTGTTTTCAAGTAACTCTCCTCATATACTAAACTCCAGCACTAATTGTTAATGTTTCCTTCTTCTCTATAGAAATGCAACAGACACTCCATTTGTTTGTCTTAAGATGTAAAATAAGCACTACTCCCTGCATCCTAGGGAAAATGTCTGAGGGCCCTTTCCAGGGACAGCTGTCGCCACGCAAATTTGCATTAAGCAGTCCTGACACACAGAGGTTTTCAGCATTACACCCAATCAGAATGCCCGCTTTGACTCCGTGATGTAATCAGCGACACGTACCTCAAGCCGATTGTTCTCTGCACTAATAATATATTTCTGGTTCAGAATCCCCCTTATGGTCCATCTGTAACGCAGTGGGCTACCATTATACTGCTATGATACGCTGATCAGTCCTCTGATCTGAGTCCTCTGAGCTAAGGTTTCATGGAACCCTTTCACCGAGTAGCATTCCTATTGCATAAAGTAACGGAACATTGTTAAGGTGATGGTGTTCTGGATGATTCTTCTTGTGATTGCTTTTGGTTTTGGAGAGAGGTAACATGTAACATGTAAGGCTGAAGCTTACCACCTTTTGCTGAGCCAGGCACCCTCAAATCAATGTTAACCGGAGGTACCATGACGGTTTGATAACATAAGTCACTAGAAATTATGAATGGTGGAGGCTTTAATACTTATGGAACCCCAGGGTGTCTCTGACCCCAAGTTGAAAACCCTTGAAGCAGTATAATCAAAATATCTTAATTAAATATTAATTAAGCATATGAAAACAAACACAACAAAAAACAAGGACTGGGGGGTGTTCCAAAAAGCAAGATTACCCAGTTAGCTGGGTTAACTTAAGCTTGAAGTCACGATTGTCCATTAAGTGTTTAGGTAAGGAGTATTCCTATTGGACAATTATGACGTAATCCAGATAACTGAGAACTCTTCCTTGGTGAAACACCCCCCTGGTCTGTGATGGATAAGAGCAAATAGGAATAGCTATTAATGCATCCAAACCACCCAGAAGTTCCATTTTGACGGCACGTTTGACTCCAGCTGGCTCTTACATCTCTCAGCAGTTATGCCCAGTGGGCACCATTAATGTTGAGAGACTACATAGACACAGGCTCTTCGTTTATTTTAAAGACCTGTGAAGCTAGCTAGCATTTTCTTTGGAGCTAATTCTCAAATTTCTCCCAAGCAGCTTTGGTCATAAACACTGCAGTTCTGAAGCAACTATCGAAGGCTCGTAAACATCTGGCCGAAGCTTCACACACCGCCGAAAACCTACGACTGCAGTACAGCTGTCATATACATTTTTATAGGGACACAGCTGCTTCAGCGGAGGCTCGGATTTGATGTTGTCGTGGCAAGGAGGCCTGGAGAAAGCAGTGCGTGGCCACATGGCTGCCGATGGAATAGTGCTCTCCTTCAAGCGGAAGGCTGAGTGACAGAGTACAGTGTGTCCTGTTGTCTCCCACCCTGAATTCACCTGGCTCTCTCATGTCTAGGGGACATACAGGAAATTGGGTAATCGCCCATTCCAAATAGGGGGAAATGGAGTGTAAAAGGGCAAGGTGTAAATTACGCCGTAATGCTATTTTTCCGTGCGTGCAGGGCTGTTAAAGGACAATACGGTGGGCTCAGCAGCAGCCGTGCTGTGTCTGACGGCGCCCTGCCTGGGGTGACAGGCTGACGGGGCCCCATCGCAGAAGGCATTGCTGGCCCCAAGCAGAGACAGCGCCCATGTTTCTCGTTTCATGGTTGTCCTGTCCCTCTTGTTGTTAGGCTTTGGGTTCCCGGAAAAGCCGCGACTGGAAGGAAGTGATGTAAAAATAAATGGAGTTAAATGGATTGACCGATGTGGCATTGAGACAGCCCCCCCCGCCCCCCCCCCCCCCCCCCCCAGCGCCGCCCCCGGCCCCCCCACCACCCCCCCCACAACCCAAAAGAGACAGCGGCGCGCAAGACCAACCCCCGGAACGGGCAACA
>JAODKM010000105.1:772955-787434 GCA_026780845.1 Petrocephalus sullivani | reverse complement strand
CGTAACTGTATGCAACTTAATATCTAACTAGTTATTCTAATGGATAATTCAACGACTAATTTATTGGCACCATGTAGACTACTATGCTAAGGAAATGACGACGCCATTTTGCCGTTTTACTTCGAAGTCGATAACGCAAAACGTCTGTTATACACCGGTAAACAAGACAACAAAGCGGCCGGCCCAGTGACAGTAACCAGAGACCCACGTTAATAACAGAGAAAAGGCACCGTGGCGAAATGCGTCCGCCACTTTCCGCGGTCTTTCGGCAATTTCCGGATCGCTCCCGTTTAATCGCTCACGTCTAACATGCGAATAACCAAGACCGCGACTGTCAGATATGCCAATGTGAAGGGGTTACTAAATAATCTTACCTTGCAGTACAAAATGCCTTTATATTATCCCAGTATCGTATTCGTGTCGCTTCACAAAATGGCGATTCAAGCTTAAAATTACTTTCACTTTCATTTACAAGAAATGTTCGGCTTCGTATCTAAACGAAATGGCCACGGACTCTCTTTTTATTAAAATTACTGAAATAAAATATTATTAATATGAGTAATAGCACATACAGATCAGAGGGAACAGGTGCACTTACAGGAAAATAAATATAAATTAAATAAAAGAACAAAACCATTGAGAGGGGCTAGGGCTCGTCTTGTAAAATGTATTCTTTAATTACGGTCAGAAGTCTGACTGCATTTCTAGTTTTCATGAAGTTAAAGGCCTTAAGGAAAGAAAGAAACTTATAGTCACATCTGTGGAGCCTTGAGAGTGGCAGCTCGTCACAGCTGCTCCCAGAATTTTTGTCTTATTTTGTCATGTTTTGTACCTTTACTTTATTCCATTCTTCTGATTTTTGTATTATATTCTTCTTTTAAAAATCCTCGGTCAGAATGGACTATTTTTATTTTTACGTACTAACAGTCACCCTGGTTATTTCCTCACTCTTTGCACCGGGGAGACGTGCTTGCATACTCGCGAGACCAGCTGCTAGCGCGAGCCAGAGCACCGTCCCCGCCCGGAGTGAGACCTACGGTCCCGGTGGAGATCAGGAGGGAGACCCGCGGATGTAGAGCCGGAGCCAGAGTTAAAGCGAGGAGAAGAAGGTTCCAGGCCGCAGTCCCCAGTGTAATCATGGGGAACGTTAGGTCACTGGCACATAAAACGGACGAGTTCTGGGCACTGGCTAAGAGTCAGAGGGAGCTCCGTGAGAGCAGCGCTGTGTTTCACCGAGACGTAGCTAAACACTGACTCCCCGCGGGCCACAGTGCTTCCATGCCCGGTTTCAGTACGGTTCGGGCTGGCAGAGACACTGTACGGACCGGTATGGGGAGAGCTGGAGAAATGGCCGTGATGGTGAATGAACGGTGGTGCGATCCTGGGCACGTCACTGTGCAGGAGCGTCTGTGCTTGCCGGACATAGAACTTTTAGGTTCGCCTTTAGTGGCAAAGAATCAGCTAGCAGATGTGTCCTGTGACTACGTTAACAGAGACGCCATTTCCTTAACGCAGTGTTTCTCAACCCAGTTCCCTCCCAGCTCCCTGCACACCTAAACCAGCCAATCAGGAACACAGACTACCTGGGTCAGGTGTGCTAGGAGCCTGGGAGGGAGCAAAAATGTGGCCTGCCTGGGGGTCCCTGAGGATAGGCTTGAGAAACGCTGTCTTAATGGTTTAAATTAAGGTAGAATCACGATCACATTCAGAGCGCGCGGCTGCCTTCAAGCCGGTTTGTCCCAGTCTGGTAGCTGAGAGCCGTCACGTGGGACACGCATGCGTCTGTCCTTAATGATGACACCACACTTAGAAGGCTTCTGCTGTTTTCCCCCATCTGGTGACATTAACATTAAGCAGGTAGGGGAGAGTTAGAACCTGGCAAGATAAATGGCATTAGATACGCCTTAATCTCTCACACAAATGAGATTTGCTGCCAAGTACAGAGCTCTTAGCTGAAAAGCCACTAAACATTACAGGGGAAGGTCTCCCCTGGCCAGTGTTGGTATAGGAAATTAATAACCAGAGGATCAAATATTCATTTTAAGAATAACCCCCTTGTTTCCTTTGTGCTGATTTATACTACTGTAAATCCATGAAAGGGCAAAAAAGCTTTCATCCGTTTTACTGCCGTCTCCCTCCCACCTGGGGAAGGTGTACAACAAAAAAAAGAAAACGAGTATTTACTTGTTTCTCTTAAAAATGCTGCTGTATCAAAGCCTAGTTTGCCAGCATTTACCAAAATACCAGAGAATTAAAAAGAAATGCATTACAGCAGCAATAGTACAATTGCATGGTGCCATGGTGGTGCAGTGCTTAGCACTGTTACCTCCCACGTCTGGGACACGTCTGGGACTGACGTTCGAGTCTTTACCTTGACTCCATGTGGGGAGAGTTTGCATGTTCTTCCCGTGTCATTGTGGGGATTTCTCGTACTCAGGTTTCCTCCAAAAGTCCAAAACCATGCTGAGGTGATCAATTGGGTTGTGCCCATAGGCTCTGAACCCCCCTGTAATCCAGAATGGGACAAGCAGTTATATAAGATGAATGGTTTTGAATAATGTGGAGTTCCCAGTGACACTGAGCTGGTACTAGTCGTTGTTTTGACTAATACCAGCTTAAATACACCTGTTTTGGCAAGAGGGCAGTTCTTGACCAGTATGACCTGGATTTTCAGTGAAATTCGGTTTGCAATTTGGACCTTGCCAGTTTCAGATGCTTTTGACCAAGTCCCGCTCTGCCTTATCCATCTCCATCCTCCATGCAAGCGTGCTTATCCGCAAGTTTCAAGATGTCAATAAATCCTTTATGCAGAAAAGGTTAGGCTATATAGTTATAATCTTATCTAGATATAAGAGTTAGCCTTCTGATTGTGTGACATCACCCCATCCCTCCAATGACGTCTCCTGCCCTTTACTCTCAAACGTATTTCCATTTAGCCATCACTGGTAGGCAGAGGTGGACATTTCAGGTCCAGGAAGTAAAAACTCAGACCAAGATTTAGTTTCACTATAACGTACACTGTTTCCACTGCTGGTATGGTATGTTCTTGATGGTAAGCGATGGTAATATAAGACTGATGAGTATATGTGGTGCTCAGTAAAATCCAGTTGCTGTGTTTCTATCCATGCTGATCAAACCAATCAATTAAATAGCATAGTTCAGGTCAATGATCCATCTAGGCACTATCCAACAAACCAATTAGTGTACCATCTGCCAGTTTGATTAAACGTCTTCTCCTGCGGTTATTCACAGGCTGACTGCAAACAAACCACAAGAACATGTCTCCTCCGTGAGTCAGGAGCTTTAATCAGCCTATAAGAAGCTGAGTGCGAGCATGATAGTTATTTAACTCCTTAATCAGTAAGAAAAGGATGGTCCTCATTAATTAAAAACCTCCCTGATTTCTTAATCTATTAAGCATGGATAAGAGAGCTAGAGAGCCGGAGAATTTGGAGCACGCCGTGTGTTACAGGCACGCCTGCAAAAAGCACCGCTACCTAAGCCTCGAGATGTGTGCAGTGCAACAAAATCCAAAAGTCACCTGCACAAATTAGGCCTGCACTTCCTCAAATGGCAGGAATCATAAATATGCAGGGCAATCTGGTAAATTCTCTCCTGGTTTTAGCATCAAGGTGAATTCTGTTTCGGGCACTGATGGTCTTACGTGCGAGGAGAACCTCAGAGGAATGGGGAGCATAATTCTCCTGTTCCTTCTCTTCTTGGTCCATGGATTAGGGTTGGGGTCGGGGTGAGTCGATTCCATTATATTGTACCTCAGTACCATTAAAACTGAAAGATGAATTACATAATTACCCATTGTTTCTGCAATGTCCCTGTCCAAAACTGCTCTTCAACTACTATATTTTTTTGCATTTAACACACACATATTTTCTTGTTGTTCATAATTCCAATATTAGCATCTTTTATTATGCTAACAGGCAATTCTGAAAGCACATTACCCGGCGATAGCAATTATTTGCTTCCTTTGCTGATGGACATTTTGCCGCGCAGTTAATTGCTGTACTGATACCTTGGAGTCCATTTCCATTGGCCACTATTAAACTGCTTTAAGTGGCTCATCCATCTCACACCGTCGCTATTCTGCGCCTGATTGATCTTCCCAAATTGCTTCATTAGATGCAGGTGAGTATCTGCAGCCTATCTGTCCTTTCTGTTCTGCATAGTGCCCATGATATCTAAGGAATTCCTCTCTTCACTTTATACATAGATGACAGTCTCACAATCCGATCAGGTCCTTACGGAATTGTGGCATCCCCACGTGCATTTCTCAATGCTCTGATCATCCTTGGGTCCAACTGCAAAGGTTAGCATTAAAGAGGTGATTTCCATCATTTAAATTAATGCAAAACATCAAAATCCAAATCATATTTTACTATACACATTTTTTAAATAAGCTACTACTATTCTTATTATTCCTCTTATCATTGTTAATGTTGTGCTGCTATCTATCTATCTATCTATCTATCCATCCATCCATCCATCTCATGCAGTGCTAGTTTGCCTGCGTAAAGGGGCACGTTGAACCTATTATGATGCACCTAGAAGGGATGTCCATGTATTTATTACGTTAATACCATACAATATGTTCTTCCTCTTCATTTGTTATGGCACACAGGTTTATATTTGATCATTTTTTCTCGCCCTACCTCCGGTGTAAAGTGATTGAAAACTTTGTTCTCTGCATTTGTGAAAACTTTGAAATATAGAACAGGTCAGAGCAGCATCCTTTCAGCTGACCTGGAATGGCGGGAAAAACAATGTATTGGCCATATCTCATATGAGCAACCTCTGACCTTAATCGACCAATGAAAATGGCAAAACCCACAGTGCAACAAGGCCGTGGTGGGGATGTGGATTTATGAACTTTTTTTTTTTAATTGATACTTTATTGATCCCCATGGGAATATTATCTTCTCACCTCCCCCAACCTTGTTCTCCACGAGAGTAAGCTTGGCCATGAAGGGCAGCCACCTTGTACGGCACCCAGGGAGCTGGGGGTTAAGGGCCTTGCTCAAGAGCCCGCAGATGTGCCGAGGCTGGGCTTGAACCAGTGACCTTCCAATCACAGGCACAGAGCTTAACCTGCTGAGCCACACTCTGCCCCCTTTCACTAATTACAGCACCCCTAGTGGCAATCAGGGCTACCTACAAGTGGTGTGTTACTTGCTTATTGTTAGTGTGTTCAGGATGTTCGTCAGTTGACTTGGGGCCCCAAAGGTTGTTTTTCCATTATGACACCAACGGTTTCTGTTTCCACCCCCCCACTGCCTTCTGGCCATTCTCTGACTCTTTACTAGAGTATAACATTAAACGTTGTTATGACAATCTATGATATGTTCTTGTTATTAACTCCATTGCGCTTTGGGGCATCTACGTCAAGGAGGGCACCATATAAAAACAAATTGAACTTGAAATTGAATCCTTGATAAGTCAGCCCCCCGTCACAAGTTTCGGAAAGTTTAGGATAGGCCTATGAAAGCATTACTGGGCCAACGCTTAGACACAGATAGAGCGTTTGCCAATATTTATGGGCGATGTTGACAGAAGTCCCAAGTGTCTCATGCAGAATGGTGACTGATGGTCTAGCTTGTCATAATTTTGGGCTCACGGGCAGGTCAGCGATGCTATGGAATCCCCTTGTGTTTCTACCAGGAACTTTGCTCCCAGGCTGAAAATATTAATGTGTGCAGCTAATATTTTTATGTGCTTCTGCCTCGCAGGAAAGATTTTTTCCTTTTCTAACATCAATGTTATAAACTGACAAGCGATCCGTGTAGCAGCATATGCTACAGACCCTGCAGTTGTGCAGCATACTTCTTCTCATCAGTTCTTTGCCTTTAGTTTTCCAACCCAAGCAAACAGAGCTGTATCAGATTTGGAAAGGTGCTCAGGCGAGCCCAGCGTCTGAAGGAATCCGTGACGCACAGCTGCTGGCAGAGCATTTTATTACTGTTGTTTCTGCTCTGCCATGTATGCAGATGTTAATTCATAAATAAACAGCGACAGACTGCAAGCCTTTGTTTTTAAATGGTGTGTGTATTTTAATGCTTTTGGGGGGGAGGATTACAAAGGCAAAAGGGAGAGTGGGATTGTGGGACAATACTGTCAGTAAGCGTCAACATGAACCCGCGGATAAATTAATATTAATAAAATCTGCGCACATTTCTTTATTGTATTGGATGCAATTTGTTTGATAGATCAGAAATATGCTTTTGGGAAGCAACGCAGACTATAATACCAAATTAAAATGAAAAGTGAGGAATCTCAAAGGGGTTATAATGCAGGAACCTTCAATCATTAAACCATTTAATATTCCATCTTTCACCTGTTTATCCAGTACTGTGTCATGTGATGTCCAGAGGGCTGAACAGCATACGTTATAGTATAGAGATTATGGGGGGCAAGGCTGGAGGGGTGGCCCAAGGGGCACTGGCCCAAGGGGAAAGCTGATTGACCCCCAGAGTGCCCATCCACTGTCACTCACCAACATATCATTGGCTAATGATAAGGTTGGCCTTGTATATGAATTATGACATCTCTTATGCTCCCTACCTTAAAAAAATAAACATGCTAGAATCACCACCGCAGGACAGATACAGAATGACACGCCCGTCCATTGCAGGGTGCACACATGCACACTCCACACACACTCATTACATTTCCATAAATCCTTCTTTTATCTGTGTATCTTGGTCATGGTTGTGCAAACAAGTAAACTATGCGTTATGACGTATACATCTGAATTTTATGTGAGTATAACTCAGCAGTGTGCAGGAATCAGGGCTGTGTACTGCTGCGGTCTGTAGAATCAGGGTTGTGTACTGCTGCGGTCTGTAGAATCGGGGTTGTGTACTGCTGTGGTCTGTAGAATCGGGGTTGTGTACTGCTGTGGTCTGTAGAATCGGGGTTCTGTACTGCCGTGGTCTGTAGAATCAGGGTTGTGTACTGCCGTGGTCTGTAGAATCGGGGTTGTGCACTGCTGTGGTCTGTATAATCGGGGCTGTGTACTGCTGTGGTCTGTAGAATCGTGGCTGTGTACTGCTGCGGTCTGTAGAATCGGGGTTGTGTACTGCTGTGGTCTGTAGAATCGGGGTTGTGTACTGCTGTGGTCTGTAGAATCGGGGTTCTGTACTGCTGTGGTCTGTAGAATCGGGGCTGTGTACTGCTGTGGTCTGTAGAATCGGGGTTGTGTACTGCTGCGTTCTGTAGAATCGGGGTTGTGTACTGCTGCGGTCTGTAGAATCTGGGTTGTGTACTGCTGCGGTCTGTAGAATCGGGGTTGTGTACGGCTGCGGTCTGTAGAATCGGGGTTGTGTATTGCTGTGGTCTGTAGAATCAGGGTTGTGTACTGCTGTGGTCTGTAGAATCAGGGTTGTGTACTGCTGCGGTCTGTAATATTCTGGCCACTGTTTCATATTCGGTGAGCTGCTTGACATTATGAATAAGCGGATGAATGAAAGCAAAGGGATCACTTTGAAGTCCTTGCCGAGCTCCATCCCTGGTGAGTGGTGATCCCCAGCAGTGGTCACACGTGGCTCCCTACCAGTGTGGCAAGCGGCCGCGGGGGATGCTAGTGACCCAGGAGTCTGCTTATTCTCTCGCTGTTGTGAGGGACTCTGATTCTGCAGTCGGGGGGGTGGGGAGCTGACGGAAAGCCGCTGTGGGGAGGGTCACAGACGAACACAGAGCCACTGAGTCGGCACCTCCGGAGGCTTAATCTGAGAGCGCCCCAGGTGTCTGTCGCCCAGCTGGGGCTCCTGGTAGGCTGGGAATGACATGAAGGGAGGTGAGAGGATGCAGACCCAAGGTGTCTCGAGCTGAGGCGAAAGATGGGGGCTGGAGTTTTAAGGGGGCCCAGCGAGCGAGTACTCTGATGTTCTGCCAGAGAGGGTTTTCAGATCTCTGTCAGGTGGAGACGGCTGTCTCGTTTCGGGTCAGGCGGTCCTCCCACCTGGAGGCCATCGCCACAAACCTGGGCAAGTCACTAACAAATGGAATGAAGCTCGGAGAAAATGAGATTGTAGGGATCTTTCTGTTACGTTTCATAAGCCTCTGGCCGAAGTTGATCCTAGTCACCGGAAACGACTCAGGAAGAACAGAGTCACCCCTGAGAAAATATGAATGAGGTGATCTTTATCTTCCCTAATATTCCCGGCTCGACATTTTCTGCAGCGCAGAATAAAGGGCTTCAGCAGGACTCCCATTCCGCCACGATGAAAAATGATCGGCTTCAGAAGAAAAGATCATAGCTGAAAGGAAAAATAGCGCAAAAAAAGCATCACTTTCCAAAACAGGTAAACTTTTGAATAGTAGCTTATTACTTGCATTTGACAGGGGAAATTATTTAGAAATTCCAAAATAAACGTAAATACGTAAGACTGAATGGGGTGGGGGGTGATAAAAGCAGACAAACTGGTAAGAAGCTGTCGATAAATACACCCCTCCACCCCACCCCCAAAGATAAGCTGTTAAAGCTTAAGGGAAATGGGGGAGGACACTGAAGGTGACCTGTACACTGTTATATATTGTGTCACTTTTATTCTTGCACGGAGTTAATGTGTTTCTCACCTTGGGCTAGCGCCGAGCCGGCCGTCGCTAATAAGGGTGCTTCTCCCCTGCGATCTCGACTTGTATTTTAACACCGGCGCTGCACTTTTACTGCCGTAGCGGCGGGGAGCAGAGAGACGCCGGCCGGCCGGCGATGTCTCCGCGTACAGTTCGAGCTGCGAGCTTCCTCCTGACATCCCAATGGTGTATTTTTTATTCTTTTGGAGCTTGTAACAGCGACCTCCGTTTGCCGGCCGGGTAACCGCGGGGAGTCCCAGCACGGCTCGGCAAACGTCTCCTCTATACGGAGGTAAGATTTCATAAGGGACGTGCAGACAAATACAGAAGGAGACCTTGGACCACGGAACCGTGCCGGGGCGGGCGACTTCTGGAGCGTCTATAAGGATGGAGTCAGATACAAGGCACGCACACAAAAATATTTACAAATAATTGCAATAAATAATGCAAACCCTTAAAAATGTATTACTGAAAGCCGAAAATATGCCATTGTGTGTTATTTTACTGTATCACAACAACTGCTTCTGTGTGAAGCAGCCTGCCCTACCTTTAGGAGAAATGAATCTAACCCAAGGGGTTGTAAGTTTGAATCAAGGGAGGGACTTTTAAAACTTGCTTGTAAAACACCCAGCAGGTCAAACAAACTTATAAAGTTGTAAGCTATTTACTCTGCTCTGGACAGAGATGTCTCCAAAGCAAGATAATAATGCCGGGCTGTCAGGAACGACCTTGCAGAATCATAAACCATCTCCCAGGATTCAGTGCTGCTTAGATTCTGTTTCTTTGGCACCGTGGCAAAGGTACCTAATAAGATGGGAGACCTGTTAAAAGATTCTCAATGGTACTCGCGAAATGCAGTTACAGTGGCTTCATCAAAGCGCCAAATCTAATTACAAGGTGCAGTTTCCCTACTGGGCATCCATGCTTGACCAGTGTCCTCTTAAGCGTGCATTTATATTTATAGTGTCTCCCTTCAGTATCTGTCTTAATTGGAAGCCCTGAGCGTAGGATGTTTGGGTCAGGTTTGAGGGTTCAGGGTAAAGGACTCTGTTTGGCTATTCCAGTCCTTTGAGACTGAGCTGGCTTTAATGGCAGAATCACATCCTTAGCATGGAGGCAGCTGTCCAAAAAACGATGGCTGCTTCGGTGTATTGTAAAGCTGCTTGTTATCATTAAATGGTCGATGGGACCTTAAAGTATCATCAAAGATGGAGGGTGAGTCAGAGTCGTTCATGGTTTGCGTGTTCTCCATGATTGGTCGCCCACAAGTGATGCAAATCAAGTCCCTTGGAGGCTGTTCTGTGGGGCAGTGAGTTGCACTTTGGCCACACTTTTCCAAAGCTGGGGAATTGATTCCCAGTCGCGACTCTGTGTGAGTGGAGTTTGCATGTCCTCCCCTGGTTTGTGTGCGTTTACATTTGCTCATGGGAGCTTTACATACACAAAAATGCTCAGAGGTCAGAAAGAAAAAAAATGATTGGTTCAGAGAGATAACCCATCAGATCTTGTGTCAGATGTCAGACCAGTCAATCAGATATCTTGCTCCCTCTAGTTTCTCGGACCCCTCGTCTTCTACAGTCTGATTGGTTTTCTCACTGAATCACTTTTTTTTCTTTCAGCCCTTAGAACATTTTATGTAAGTAAAACTCCTACAAGCTTTCCATTAACATTCCTTATATTGAGCATGCACTTTGCACTTTCATACAAAGCGTCACACTATTGAGAAGGCTGACAGTCCCTGAAGCAAATGGGGGTTAAGGGTGCTGCTCACGGACGCAATGGGGAAATCGCTCTGCCAGTGCTGACATCTGGACCAGCAGCTTTCCAATCACAGGCATAGAATCCGATCTCGCTGCTCCCAGATCCCTCTCACAGTTAAAACTCCTGGTTTCCATGGTGTGTGATTATGTATATGAGTGTGTGCCTTGGGATTAACCGGCATCCCATAAGGGTCTCCTGCCCCGTGATCCATGGTCTGGGAATGACCCCAGGCTCAGAGTAACCCTGCAGTGAATGAGAAGATATGTTAGATGCATGGAAGTTCCTTAGATCACTCAGATGCTGCTTAAAGGAGCACAACATACTTTAAAATGGGTCTGTGGGTCTTTGGCGAATGAAAATAAAAAGAAAGTAATCTATTAAATAGGAGGTTGGTGTAAGTGTGAAACTACTTTGGATAACGTCACTGTCTCTGTACTCAGGATGACATAATATTTTCATGAATCCGTTCATTTGCCAAAAAACTAGCATAGATAACTTCAGCCCTTTGTGCATGATAAGACTAAATGAGAAATATCTGTTCGCTATACAGACAGAGGACATAATTTTCTTGAATACAGAGAAGGTTTAGTAACTCATTATGGAATAAGGCTTCTCACCCGCATGTTACTTTTGGATAAAAACACATATTTAATCCTGCTCATGAAATTGTCCCCCCCCCCTTTAAAAGGTCTGACATTTTCTACTTCCCTTACTTCATATGAGATGACCTCTCTGGGTGTCCATCCTTTGTGAATGTCTGGTGAGTGGACGTGTGTATATTTGGCTGCTTATAAAGACTGCTGTTTCTGATAACCTGAAAATCGACTGCAGTGCCATAGCTCATATTAACATACATTTAACTAACTTGCAAAATCCTGCTCAGTTTTATCAAATTAAATTCATTGTGTAGCCTTAGGTATGTGCATAGTAAATGGGTAACATAAAGTACAGGAGTTGTGTTGATATGATTGTCATCAGTGGTTTGAGTAAGACGTCTTAGCACTGAAAAGATGCTCAGGTACTCACTTAGAGGAGGTCAGGTGGGGTCACTCCTGTTCCTCAGGATTCAAGCATGAGCCCTAAACTTAAGGCATATTCAAGTTCACAAAAGGAAGAGTCCCAATAAAGCGTCGAATGTCCAGATGATTCAATTTCAGTATTTTGAAGACGGGTGACAATAAGATTCCTCAATCTGCTAAGTATAATTTCTTTTGATTTTTTTGTCTAGGTTCAAGTTTCCATCTGGAAGTTTCTTTCTTTCTTTCTTTCTTTCTTTCTTTCTCTTCAATAGCTGGGCTGACACAAAGGATCAAAGTTCAAGCGTCTGTCACAAAGGAGTGACTTTATGCCAATGGAGGTTACTTTAGGCTAAATCCATCCTTGGGCTCGGCCAGCCGGTGTGGAAGCTGTTTGGAAACGAGTAAAATGTGTTCTGAGTGTTCAGTGCTCCTTGTGATACCTTTCGGGACTAGGAACCCATTGTTACAGTGGGTCTTGAAAGTGCTGCAAGGAAGGTCTAATTGCTGCCTTTGGTATAAAGGCTTTAAAGTGACTACCATTTCCTATAATACGATTTTGATATTAAGTAAATGTACAGTAGGTAACTAAATGAAGTGTAATGTAATATAACTATTCATTTTTTGAAAGACTGTTTAAACTTTTGAATTGGTCAAGTTTCATAAGGATTTTCAAGACATGCTGAGCAGGTCAAGGTTCAGCTTGTTTTATTCTGGTGCCTTCGGTTTGCATAGGCAGACCACCAGGGACGCTGGCGGTGTATGAGTAGTGGGTGATCCTGCTTCTGGAGCAGATAGCAAGCCTGACTCAGTGTGGGGAATGCTAGTCTGCTGTGAACTTCAGTCTTTAGATTCAGCGTTAGACCGAAGTCTGGACCCAGGCTGGTGTTCAGAGGGCCTGTGGCAGTCACTGAGTCAGCGACCTCAATGCCCAGGATAAATTCTCATTCGGGCCGCGTGATAATCGGCGAAAGACTTTCTTACCCCAGAAAACGTTTGTGTAGTCAGGCTTCTGATGCACAATTCCTACTGTGCATTAGCCATTCTCTAAAATGATGCAAAGCACTTTTTTAATACAATCCATCATCGTGGAGTGGACAGCCGCTTAATTGCATTAAGTTCCGTCGGTAGCGAGCGCGTGGCGCTCATGCGGAGCGACGCTGACTCTCTTTGCTCGGCCAGAAGTTAATTCACGGCCCCCGATAAAAGCGGATCGCTTCCTTTGTTGGCTGCTCTGAGAGCTTCTACAACGGGACGGAGGCTGGGAGTGTTGCCAAAGCGGGGTTCAGGCACAGGTCTGCGTTGCCCGGGTCCGAAGAGACCGGTCGGCGGGTGGCTCGAGCGCAGCCCCCCCTACGTGTAGGTGGGGGTTGGTGCAGGCTGGCTAAGCTGTGAAGTCTGTCCTTCACAGCGACGGCTCCCGGTGGGACATCACAGCAGGTGCGGATCCAAAGATGAGCTCTGCCCTTCGCCGTGTCGCTGCCTTTGGGGACTGATGAGGGCTTTTTTGTCCTTTCAAAGTTGCAGAAACTTTCTTTTTCCTCGCTGAGCAACATACTAGAGTTTTATAGAAAATATCATGATAGCAACAGTTGTACGGCCGGACTGGTGCATGGCTCAGTGGACTAAACCTCTGTATCTGGAATCTGAAGGTTGCTGGATTGAGCCCCAGCCTTGCCGAAATAGTCACAGGTCTGTTGAACAAGGTACTTAACTCCTTAGTGCAAGGAGAGTAGACTGCCCGAGAGATTAAGTGAAAGTGTAGACAGGCATCTGCTGGAGTTTCTTTGAGGAAAGGGCCTAAAGTAGGTGCTCTACCCCTGCTCAGAGGACATCAGAATGGTACATGCAAAAAGAAGCATTCCAATGTGCTTCTGCAAATAATGCATGAGTATATTTTCATATGAAATTCATTTAATAATGAGTTCAAAGGTCCCCTGTGTCTCAGCTAAACAGATGTCTGTGTATATGCACACACACTTCACCGGTTCCATTGTCTTGGATCATTCTGGCGTTTCAGGATAAGCTTCCGATTGTCCTCTGGCTCCCAGTAGCTTGACGCATGGCTTGACCCTACACCTGTGTAAAATTGCAGAACTGATAAATAATTGAACATTTACAAGCATCCTTGAGCCAAATGGTTGACCCTGAATGTAAGTGTAACTGAAAATGTGCAGCTAGATTTCAAGTTTCTCGTTTTGCTAAGACAACAGGGTCAGCTCAGCTTTCATGGTCTGACTTGACTCTTATTCAGTTTCTAGAAAAGTCACCCTTATAATGCAAGACCCATCTCATCTCCTATACCACTTTTTTATCCCAATTACTACCATCCGGACAACAGAGTTCCTCTGACCGGGTAGACTGTGTTAGAGCTGAACGGTTTATCAAGCAAAGGCTGCGATTTAGGATATGTATTATACGGCATGTCTGACCCAGAGTTTAAAACTGTCGTGAGAATAGTTTTGGAAATTCATTTCGTCCGCCTTGTGTGACAGTCAGTCTCACCAATCAGAAGTGCCGTGCTCCTCGCGGGCCAATCATTCTCACCAATCAGAAGTGGCCCAAAGTGACTACGTATACGCCCACAAACACAGGCATGTGAAACCCAAGGAAAACGTCACATTCACAGTGCAAAATATCAGTTCTGCTGCTGCGGCGTAAGTGAATTTCCTAAGTATTTAATGGTCAGAGATTGTTCACAGAAAGATCCTATTATTAGGGGTCCAAGCAGAATTAGTTGCAATATCCCTAATGTTTTTATTACTGGAATTGTTCTATTTCCATTACTTTATTTAACTTAACACAGTCACAGCTTTTGTGATAGTAGTTTTATGCATCATTGTTCTCTGCTAAGTGTACATGGGACTTTCCGGAAGCACGTTACTAAAGGTAAAAAAGCGGTCGGCGCTGTTTGCAAACGCGACACTTAAAATATGCATGTATCACGTCACCAGGTTTGAGTTGCTAGAGGATGGTTTTATGGTTTATTAGGTGTATGTTATATATAATTTTTGTTAGAATAAATACATTTTGCATTAAATTTATTGTTGGACTCTGGCTTGCTCCCAACAAGTCCTCACTCTGAGCAAGCATGCTCACTCTTTCATTTTCTGTAA
>JAODKM010000105.1:755417-770908 GCA_026780845.1 Petrocephalus sullivani | reverse complement strand
TCTGTCTTCTTTAATTCTATGTATTTTATCAATGTATATCAATGTATTCTACACCCATGTAAAGCGCCCTGGGACAATCCTGTAGTGAAGGGCGCTATATAAAAATAAACTGAATTGAATTGAATTTCCATTATATTATATTTCCATTCTTATCTTTGGATTAATGTATAGCGCAGTTTAGATTTCAATGTACAGTTATGCTCAATTAGTTTTTTATACACATATAGTGAATACTGAGTAAAAAAAAAAACAAATAAAATTGCAATCACAATATCTGTCATAAATCGCAATTCAATATTTTCTTAAAATCTTTCAGTCCTACTGTGTATAAAAAGTCATTTATTCCCTCAGCCATTAGCATCTTAAATGCTTCAAATAAGTATTCCTTTTGGCTTCATGGTTTTTATTGGCTGGCTTTATACTTGCTGCGTGTTCTGATGCTGTGTTGTGTTGTACCAGTCGCGTGCTTCTCGGCCATACATTCCTTTTCTGTGGTCACTAGTCCTCTGCAGTGTTGTGGAGATCTAGCGGCGCAAGACGATCCTCAACCAACCTTGTTTAATGACATTTTAAACATAAAAATTGCCATTCGTCCCATATTGAAAAATAAATATCGGACCGTGATTTATCTGGGGGTTTCGCTTTTGAAAGAGAATGAAGAGACACATTTCATTTGGCTCTTACTGTATGTGACAGCACTTTTCAGATGCATGACCTGGTTACCACGCTGTTGTTTTGGGCCTATACACCTGATTATTGACTCATTCATTGCTACGTTGTTCATGGTCAATCTAAATAAATGCAACCTGTGAGCGCATTCAGATACGAAATGATAAATGATTCCTGTCGTACAGTAAAACAGCCTCGCGTGTGAGTGATCGTGACACGCGGCCCTGCGACACTGACTAACTGCCTTTCTGTGGGGCGTAGGCGTAGGACTGGGTAGTAACTCTGCATTCTTTCAGACTGGCAGTGGACGAGTGGTGGTCGTTCAGAGCATGGGATGAGGGGGGGGATAAACTGCCCTGTGTCCCACTGCCTTTTATGTTGGTCCTTTTATTAACTGGCCTATATACCTCCAAAGGCTCAGGATCAGAACAGCATCCACCTCCCCCCCCCCCGCCTGCTTTACCTCCCCTCGGGATTTAGCTCATGGCATTTTGGATTCTGTGTGTATATAGCGTATACATATATAACACGATTTGACTGCCTTACGCTGGGTAACACGAAACTATTTGAATTCTAGCTAAATTCCGAAACGTAGATCAAAGAAGTGTTTTCATTTGAAAGTCGTTGCAGTAAATCTGTGAGGCGTTACTTAAACCCGTGCTTAATTGCAGAGAAAAGGCGGAGCTTTGAAATACTGGTGTGTTTTCTACTCCGCCAGTATGGCACACTCAATATGTGCATTAACTGTAATCATCTATTTGAAATGCTATGATGTTTTAATGACTGGTGATTATGCTGATCTGTTTTTTTTAATGATTTAAATGTCACGCTTGATGATGAAAAAGTTGTAGGGTCAGACTTGTCTACCCAAAGATATAAATTCTTATTCTAGTCCTAGGGCCCGATTTTACTGCTTGATGTTTTTTCTATATGCACCTTATATGCTGTGTCTCTGCGGCAATTATGAAAATGCATATTTATAACCACCACTGAAACTACGCTATTATGAAATCAAGCTGACAATACCAGAGCAAAAGGAAACGTAAAGATCAAAGTGCTGCCGCGCGGCTTCCTGATGTTACCGTGTCGCATTCCACCTCGTTATTTCTTGTCAACTATTCTGAGACTTTAACTAAAAAAAAAAAGATATACAAACCCCGACGCAGTGAAGGCAGGGCCAAATGGGGTAACGACTGAGCCGCTTCTGCCGGGGAGCGTAATTATGCTTTTTATTTGCCCCTCCTGGCAGATTTTTATAGCCCGTATTAAATTCCGTATGTCTTTCTGGGGAGGGGAAAAAAAATCTGGGTGTCTGCCAGCGAGACAGCAGATCGTCATTACTGTTGGCATTATAATAATCTACCGTTGATTTGGTCGACTCTAACGAGCTCGGACTTGATCTCTGCTTCCGAGGAAGAGCATCCAATCTGAGGAAGAGAGGGCAGGGAGTCAGCCCCCTCCCCAGGAAGCTGGTAGGATACTCCAAGAAGGCCTCAGGCAGTTGGAGTGCTTTTTTTTTGTTTATTTCACCACCTGTCAGGGATTCTGTTTAATTTCCAATGCCGCGAACGCCGTCTCTCCCATGTTATGAACTTTGAAGTGCCCCGTTTTCTGTGTTGTGCTTAAACTACCCAGAGGGGGTCTGGTAAAGTCTCGGGTTCGTTTAGATCCTCGCGCAAGCGTCGAGATGAATTTAGGCAGCGCTTTTTACGTCATATGCTCTGGGGTTAAAGGTCACGAATCACGGCCTACTTTACCAGGCCCTTCACACCACAAGTGCCCTTCTTATACCCTCAGAGGCACATTAACATGTGAATATAATACTTTCAAAGGTAACAACCCCATCAACCAAGATGACTACTTTCAAAGAGTATTGAAAGCTTTTCTATTCCGGTGCCGGAGACGGGGACAGCGGTGATGAAATGCTAATGGGGACTGAGAGACGGCGAGTTCCCGGCTTTGTGCTCTGCTGCGTGGAATTCCGGAGTGTTCTGTGACGAGTTCGCTGAACTGCGTTCAATTAAAGCTGTTAAGGCCTAATTGGATTAATTTAGACTGAATGGTTTCTAATCCTCCCTCCAGAGATGGCTAAGTGAGGGCCATAACGGCATGGGGGTGAATGTGGGCGTCCGGCCCCCACCTCCTGCCTGTGTGGTCTTGCTGCCACACAGGTCTAGCGTGGGCCTTCTGGCCGAGGAGAGCGCGATCACCCCTTAGGTGTGCCAGGAGGACAGCGCCGAGGAGCGCAGAGACCCGGGGTGAAAGGTTAGAAACTCGGTTAGTCCTTTTTGTTCCTTTGACACGCACGGAAATGCACTAAGGAACGCTGTTGTGTTTGATGATGTGCGCCGAATGCTGGGTCGTTCGCTGGGTCGTTCGCTGCGTTTGCTGCTGGTACGAGCCCCACTATAGACTGGTCTTGAAGTTCCCGGAATTCCCTCAACGCTAATCCCTCCCGCCTCCCAGATCAATCCGGCTCCGTCCTGCTCGTGATCCGTCCTCCACCTTACCTGAAGCTCGGCAGGTCCGACTGGCAGGAAAGTCTCTGTACTATTCAGAGTCCCATCATCCAATTTTTCAAATTTAAATACGGAGGGCTGGACTTGGAGATTACCTAGTCTGGGGTTATGTCATGCTGAAGGGCTACCGAGCACCCACACAGGAAACGAGATCCGTGTCATTTCCTATGCTTTCCAGCGCTGAGCCGAAGACTGACGCTGGTGGCACTCGTTATTGGTGAAAACAGCCCACTCAGGCTTAAGGCCCTGGATGGGATCAATCCACGGTGGAGGATCTAAAAACACAGTCATATCTGTGTTATACAGCTCTGCAAGAGCGAGTTGGGCTTCTGCATGTGCGCTGTGTATCTGTGGGTGGGGGTGGACGTATACCTAAAAAGAACGTGCCTATATAGGTAATATTTAATCTCGTTATGTAACATCCCATTTCGTCACCCACCTGTTGCATGAAGAGACAGCTGGTTAGCATGAATGTTCTGGCTTCTTATTGGAACCTGAAGCCATCCAGCCAGCGCGAAACCCCACCCGGCATTGCGATGCTGATCAGCTTGCTGTAAGCGGCTCCGCAATTATCAACGCGGTGACGTCTGACTCCTCTTGCCTAGCAAACAGGCTGATATCGCCACCGCGCACCTCCTGGCCACTAAACCTTTCGTCCGACGCAGAGAGGACCTTCAGCACTGTGTTTGGTAGCCTCGGAGTACGTACCTACTGCCGTATGTTATGTTGGAAAGGGTGTGCTGACATCCTGTTCCGATTATAGTGAATAAAAGCCAGATAAACCCATCCTCTGTCATTTTGGACAGATTTCCGGGTGCCAGTCTGTTTATTCGTGTCGTGCCAGGAAAGCGCGAGGTCTGCTCTAATTTGACGACCCCCCCCCACCCCCCCGAATGACACACTGTACCATATTTTGAATGATTGTGTGCTGTTCTGTCCCTGAGAATACAGAAGACAAACAAAAGTGTCTGAAGATGGAACCTTCAGAATTTCAGATTCAGGCCAAGCAAAAAGCTGATTCATTCCTTTTTTTTTTTACTTTTTTATGTCACTGTAAACTTTTCTTTTCCAGCATCCTTACCAAGCTTTTTCTGATTTGTTTATGCACATAGTTTATGCACATAGTTATGCTTCTGTTATCTAAAGTGACTTACAATTTAGGGAAGGATTACACTTTGTGCACACTGCCTGGGATTTGAACCCACAACAATTGCATTGCTAGCTTTGTTCTCAGCCAGTTGGGGTATTGGTATTCAAAAGCCGAAATCCTGCCGAAATCTCGATTTCAAACTGCCCCAAAAAGTGCGTAAGCATGGGTGAGTCCTGACGCTCTCTTCTCTATGTACAGTAAGAGCCCTGACGCTCTCTTCTCTACGTACAGGAAGAGTCCTGAGGTTTCTCACCCTTTGTTGAATGTTTGCCTGTGGGACCCGGCTTTCTCTGGTGCACTGGCATACTTTGCCTGTATTCATGATGGCTGCTCCGGGTTTTTGGAAGTGCCAGCGAATACGGGGGCGGCGGGGGCAGTGTACATTGTTTTCCTGTTGCTAGGAGGTGCGAATCAGTGATTACTTGCTAGGTAATCTGCTAAGATTACAGCCTGCCGTTCCTCGCTTCGTCACGCCACTAAGGTGGCGTGGGTGGGAGCAGACGTTTGCGTTAAACGAGGCGTCTCTGAGCCACCGTGCCGGAGTTTAAGCTACTCGCACCGGACCTGACGAGTCCCGTCTGTGCCGGAGCGGTTCCGATCCGTTCCCGAGAATGATAGTCAGTCCACAGGACAATGACCCTCATTTAATCACAATTAATGCTGGTGATTGATGAGAGTTTGTCCTGTGGAGATGAGGAAAATCTCAGGGATGTCAGTGCTCTGCGCCAGCTTCATTCATTTGCATATTTTAATGAATCGCCTGTAATTAAAGTGAGAAAATTGAGATGTTTTTTCTTTTTACGAACTTTCTTAGTTTTAGTAAGTTTGTTAAATTATAAATGATTTCAGAGGCCAAAGATGTTAGTGCTTGCAATTTTCTCCTCATTAAGCATGCTTCCCTGCAAAACGTTTCTCTTTTTTTTGAGTTACAATGCTCATCATTTTTTGGGTTAATCTCTTCTGATAACGTTCACAGGCCTTTTGACATCAACACACTTGCTATAAAACTTTTTAAAGGAGTTGCCTAACCGTTAAAATTCTATAGGAAATGACAATATATTGTATATATATACAATTATAAGTGATTCCCGTTGCCATTATCAAAATGCTTATAAGGCAAAAGTAAATAAAAATCTCGTAAATGGAGGATTCTACATTTTTATGCACTATTATGTAGTGCAGAACCTCTAAGTGATTATCCTTTTAGTGAAGAAAATGTATGAAACATTGTTAGAATGTATGAAACAATAGGGAAACAAATTACTATTCTCTAACTGAGCGAGGGAAAGCACGTTTTCTGGGGTGATAAGTAATTAAAATGTGGGTTTTTTTTTCCAAGGTATTTTTAAGCTGATGCTGAATAAATTGAATAAGCTGGGTGTCCATGAATCTTTAAAGAAAGAATAAATATGTTCATTTAAAGTCATTTAATCATTGCTTAGTTGTTGCTTAAATTATATCCATAGTCTTACGAAAAAAAAAATAAAAATATACATCTGAACCGTATGATTTTGTTTTCGAATACCTGTTAGGTCCCCATTCTAAGCTATGAGATTTCACATTCTGAAAAATGCTTTGTGTTGAAACTTGTTGCTTTGCTAGTTTGATTTAATATGGACATGCTTGATTTAACCCCTAATTCTCCTGATTTCACCCCATCTGCATAACCAGGACTGAGGAGATAGTCTGTAATATGGCTTCAGTAATGGAGGCCCACAAGGTATGAACAAAATTGTTGTATTTCAAGAGGCATTTGGTAGCGCTGCAAAAAAGAGTTTGCATGATTCCAGTTGGGGTGACATGGTGGCGCAGTGGGACCCCTCTGGGACCAGAGTTTGTGGCTCAGTGTGTGTGGAGTTTGTATGTTCTCTCCATGTCCCACGTAATCCAGTTTCTGTGTTCCCCGCTTTCCCCCTCACAGTCTATATCACAGTCGATATCACAGTATAAAACCATGCTGAGGTTAACTGGAGTTACCAAAGTGCCCATAGGTGTGTGAGTGTGCCCTGTGATGGATTGGTGGCCGATTCTGGGTAATTCCCTGCCTTGTGTCCATAGGCTCTGGACCCCCCAGGACCCTGAATAGACGGATGGATGGATGATTCTAGTCTTCATTTTTTCCCTGGTCTGTTATATACATGTCATATTTATCTTTATACTCAATAACATTTGAAATGACTGCTAGATTAAATGGATTATTATGTGACAAACAGCCACTGTGTAATGTTTATTTTACTGAGTAATTTCAGTGTTTAGACCCAAAGCTACGCTGACGTGGCTTCTTTGGGAATTCCTCTGATAGCCCAGAGTCCTGCACAGAGCCTCTGGAGAAGGTTTATCTGCCGTCTGAAAGGGAGGTTTTAATTCTGCTGAAAACTATGTACCGAGCCACGAATACTAATGCATTTTATTTTTATTTTGGGTTCGTAAATACCACCAATAACTGAACTTTCAGCTAAATATACACTGCAGATATTTTGCTTATTAAAGTATAAAATAAGGTTAACAAAAATATGAAGGATGCAAATAGTTTTGCAGTGTCTGGTTGTGCAGGTATTCTCTGGGGTATATCTTGGATCTGGTTTTTCTTGTATTACAAGTATGAGGTTTTCAAAGTTTAAAATGATCAAATCTAAACTAAATTACACAGAATGAGGCCGAGATTAGGCCTATCAAATATGTCCGAAGATGGATGTCAGACACATTATATTACTTCTTTGTGCTCACACCTCCACTGGTTTGGAGCGTCATTTCGCCGTAGGGCCTTGTAGACCTTGCTGGGTCACTAATGGCTGGGATTCTCCGGTAAGCCGCCATCATGAGGGTGCTGCCTTGATTGGAGACATTGCATTAGGTCCTGATTCAGAGCGTCCTGGTGTTAAGGTGTGAAAATGGTGTAAGCGATCCGCTAGCTGCCCCTACTGCTGTCACGCTTGCCTGGCTGTAGGAGATGTCCTCAGGGAGAGAGTGAGAGCTGAGTCTCGTCATTAGTTACAAGCAGGGATGCTAACTGTGTCCCCCTGGTTTGCTGGCAGAACCACTATTCATGTTGTAGAGGGAAGAGGAAAAAAAATCACCGGGCTCCCAAATGTAGGCCATCGGTGATTTTGTAATTTGTTCGATAAGATCTAATTTTTGGAGTGTGTGATAAGGACTTCACTAGCCGTTCCAGGGTGCTATGGGCACTTACATTCCAACTGTTCCTGGACCAATATTGCGATTAATTAAATATGATATGAAGCGACCGCAAAATAGCATAATGTGGGCACTGGAATCAAAAGTATAATTTAGAGGACGAGGGCCGATCATTATGCAGGATGGAGGTATGGAGCGGACTGGTACATCACGGGCTTCCAACGAGGTGATGAAAATGTGTGTTTTCATGGGTGATTTTCCTGAACTTTATATGCTGCACTAAGGCTGTCGCTTCTTACAAATTTTTAATTATGCCTAATGAGGCTTGATAGGCAAATTATGCGGGTCTAGATGGTGGGCCATCAGCTTTGTTCTTGATCAATGGGTGTCATTACATTTGGGACTTGTCTTCTGTTCTTCATCCCCTCTTAGACGTATGAGGTGGGATTGTGATAATTACCATAAAGTGAGGAGGAGGAGTTCATTAGCTTGGATCAAAACTTTATTTTGAGACCTAGATTTTATCCGGAATTCTTTTAGTGCAAATTGTTCCGGATTATAAAGACCCCCCTGGGTGACCACATTTTTCCCAGTGCTACGAAGTTTCTGTGGTGAACTAGAAGGCTCTGTTGCAATCTTGAAGGTTCCGTGGCAATCTAGAAGGACAGACATGCAGGTAATGAGTTAGTATGACAGCCGTTGGACTTTACTAGCATTTGTAGTGCATACTTAATGGTTAAACCTTTTATTTATTAATTAATGTCTTTCTAAAAAAGCTCTCTTCCCAGGCATCACCGTGCCCATAAACCAGAGGAGTGGGCAGTCTGCGATTTTCATTTCTAAAATGACAAATTTAGGATTTTTGAGAAGCTAATACACTAAAGCTACCTTTTGGGATATAAATTGATCCACTAAAAATATCTGGCGCTTGTTGCACAATTTCTGAAACCCGATTATATTTATGGTAAATTCGTCCTCTTTGTGCTTACCAATGACCAGGTGTTATTATGTTAAGTTAATAGATGGTGATGACTGGTGTATTTTGGAAAAATTGGAATGAAAAGTACCAGTGGATGGGGAAGAAAAGGTACAGTAACAAGCTGTGATGGACCCTATTAAGAGAACGAGAAGATGTGTAATGATGCTGGAAGTTTGGCTGTCGCTGTGCCGCTCAATATAATTTACTCTGACTCCACTGTGATAGACCTACATTGCTGCTCACCTGACCCTAGTTTAAAATTAGCATCTATCATGTAAACATTTATGTTGCTTGCAATGTGTGTTAATGGGGTTTTAGTAACTATTGATGAAGAAATATGCTTGAAATCAAGGAAATACCCAACAAGCAATTCTGAAGCCCTGTTTTCGTCCTCTAAGAACATTTGGCAGATGTCCCACTGCATAGACAGTTGTTTGCTTCTCTGTGAGCAGGGTAAAATCCCCCTGAAGCTGTAAGAAAGCACCGCTTTGGGGTTTCTTCTAAATCAGCCTAATGAAGATCGGCCAGCATAGTTTGCACTTTTTATCTGTTTATGTCTCTTTCTATTGGCTTTTTAACCCCCACAAAATCACAAATATGCTATTTTTTCCCCCTTGTTTCCAAGGTGAAAATGTGCTGTTATGGGATAGTCACTCACAGGCAAAACAACACAGTTCTGCATAAAACTGTTTTCTATGTAGCATCCATATCCTTAAAACACTCAATTTGGTTTGGTCTCATTGTCCTGCAGTTCTCCTGGTTTAGTTAGGCTCTCAGCTGGCCTGGGAACGCCTCGGGATTCCCCCAGAAGAGCTGGATGTAGTGGCCGGGGAGAGGGAAGTCTCTACTTTGTTTGTTTTGGTCTTGAAGTGACGGGACCATTTTTCATGAGACCTGCACCTTAACCAAAGGCTGGTGGGTCAAATTTAGTGCTGATGACTTAAACCGGGCCTACTGTTCAGCATGTGACAGGTGCTAACTGTAGTGGCTATGCAGGTTAGCAGTCTATGTCTGTGACTGTAGCGGCGATGCAGGATAGCAGTTTATGTCTGTGACTGTAGTGGCGATGCAGGTTAGCAGTCTATGTCTGTGAATATAGTGGCTATGCAGGTTAGCAGTCTATGTCTGTGACTGTAGTGGCTATGCAGGTCAGCAGTCTATGTTTGTGACTGTAGTGGCGATGCAAGTTAGCAGTCTATGTCTATGACTGTACTGGCTATGCAGGTAGCAGTCTATGTTTGTGACTGTAGTGGCGATGCAAGTTAGCAGTCTATGTCTGTGACTGTAGTGGCTATGCAGGTAGCAGTCTATGTTTGTGACTGTAGTGGCGATGCAGTTTAGGAGTCTATGTCTGTGACTGTAGTGGCTATGCAGGTTAGCAATCTATGTCTATGACTGTAGTGGCTATGCAGGTTAGCAGTCTATGTCTGTGACTGTAGTGACGATGCAAGTTAGCAGTCTATGTCTATGACTGTACTGGCTATGCAGGTAGCAGTCTATGTTTGTGACTGTAGTGGCGATGCAAGTTAGCAGTCTATGTCTGTGACTGTAGTGGCTATGCAGGTTAGCAGTCTATGTTTGTGACTGTAGTGGCGATGCAAGTTAGCAGTTTATGTCTGTGACTGTAGTTAGCAGGCTTTGTCTGTGCCCAGAAGAGGGGTACTTCAAGTCCCGTTGCCTGTAGAGTAAACATATCATGGGACTTCCAGAAGGCCTTTAACTCTAAAAACTGCTAAGTATAAGAGCAGCGGTGCGTAATGGACCCGTTTCAATAAATTGGGCTTGAGTAGCTTTACTTAAATTAATTTGTCATCAGTTTAAGTAGCTGCATTAGCTACTGAAATTTTTATCAGGTAGTGCTGCTTTGAGATATTTTTCATGAATGCATGTTGTTTTTCTTTTCCAGGAAGATGTTTCCTTTGTTTCTTAAAGCTCATAACTCAGATGAGGATGGAGGCATCACTTAATGATTAAGGTCATAAGCCCTTAGCTTCAGTTCCAAACTTGACCAGCATCCCACGCTGCCAAAGCAACGTTCTGTCCCAAACTTCAATACTTAAAAAAGTAATGGATTAATAATTGAAGCGTCTGAATAATTTCTGTGGTCAGGCAGGCTTTTATGGCCTCAGACATACATGGGTCATTAGATGCTGCGCTGTCTCCCTGTAGGTTTTTACAAGAGCGTTTAAATTAGACTTCTCAGTTTCCATAAGCAAACGTACCATTTATTTTGTGTCTTCTGAGAACATCAGTATCCATATAATATTTTTTATTATCCTTCATACACGCATAGGCACTGTGTATATAGAACTACACGTAAGACCAAACTCCTTGACCATTTTCACCTTTGATTGTGTGATCGCACTACGAAGCCGCTGAAAAACTTTGTCTTTCAAGCTTTACTGAAGCACCCATTTTAGTGTTTTTTTGTATAGTTCTGTGAGAAAATTGAAGGTGAAATTGACCGATATTTTTGGTCAGGCTGTTGAAATCTCCACTTTAATTTCAGTGTAGATTTTGAAAGAAATAACAAGACTGCAAAAAGAGTAAGAAGTGCCCTTTATTTATGGTGAAAAAAATATCTCAATGTGACATTTCTGCATTGAAAAATTATGTTTAATCTGAAGTGTTTCGGTTCAATTTTTACAGTTTTCCCGAGTCAATGCACTTACCAGCTGGTAGCTAATGTTAAGAATTCCTTGGGGCTGCTGTCGTATTTGCTGAATATTGTTGATGTGATATAGAAGCCATATAATACTAGTCACAAGGTAAACTTACTGTAAAAAATAGAGGAACTATGATGCATTTTGGGAAATAATCACATTTTCTGACTGTGCTCCACAAGCAGCATCGTTTGCTTCTTTTTTGAGGGGGGCTTCCCTTTCTAGGCAGTACAGTTTTGTAGCCAGGAAGCTTTCAGTTTGGAGTTTACTGGGAGCAGGCTTTGGGGGCACTGAGGAGAGAAAGCAGTTTCCACAGTTATTCTCATCCACCATTACAGCTGGTAACTTTCCGTGTACAGATGGGATAGAGATGAAGTGTTAAGCAAAGTAGGAGACCAACCTGAGCCTCTATTTAAATGGAAACTTGATGTGTCAGCTGGCCTCCCACACTGAATGGAGCCCAAACTTTGTGTGCCAGACCTGGTCTTGGCACATAAAGACTCTGACTGCAGGAAAATCCTAAAATAGTGATGGAAATGTCATAGCGAACACACGGCTAGTGAGTTTCACTCGTACCTCTTTATGCAGCTCGGTGTTTGGGGAAGAGATTTTCATCCTGGTCAAGGGCACAGCGTCAACATGCCTCACCATAACCAGCAACCACATCCTTATTTAAGTACCTCCGCTATTCACTAAGAATCTGCAACTTAGCCAGGGAGCTTAACTTAGCTAGTCAGTAGCCTAAATGATGGAGAGGAATAAATGTCAAAATCGGGCCTTGAGTACATAGTGTCAAAGGTCCAGATGTTCCTCTTCACTTGACATCAGCTAAGATGCTTTTTATGACCTTTCAGCCCAGAAAATACTGCCTGAAGCCTGGCGTTTGCAATATGATGCATCTTGATGAATGTTCGGCTCCGTGCATTCCTTTCGATAAAACACGTCTTGTTTTGAGGATTGTTTCAATCCCCACTTCTAGTGGAGTTAGTAGTCGGGTTAGAATTGGGGTATTGATGGTCGCCAGCGTGGGATGCGCTCCTTCTCTCGCCGTTCGGGTTTGCTTGCTGGGTGTCCTACTTTTCTCCCTCACGCCCCGACGATGCCCTGGGGAGGCGAAGCGGCTGAAGCCAAGCTCAAAATGTTTGCTAATCAAAAAATAAAAAATAAACTAAAGAGAGAAGCAAAGGCCTTGTACAGAAAGAAAGTGAGAGAAATGTGCAGATATCGGCCGCACAGTTCCTGTAGATAATGGGGGTCGAAGGAAAATAAGGCCATTTTGTGAAGGCTGACACGACTTTTTGACACCGCACAAATCGAGCTAAAAACACAGCTCGGGCCACCAAAACGTTTTCTTTGTTTTTTACACATGAGATGCAGTAAGCATTTAAGGCAGGGGTGGGCAATCACACCCAGAAAGGGCCACTGTGTACAGTATGTGGGCTTTTGCTCAAACTACCTAATTAGATTACTAATCAGAAGACTGATTGACTGATTGTCCTCACACCAGGATTTGAACAGACGACCTAAAGGTTATCTCGGAAACTTGCATACACACTGGCCCTTAGTGGATAAGATTGCCCACCCCTGCTTTTAAGGTGTATTCTCCATAAAGTGACATGTTTAAAGAGCAGGTGCAAGTTTGAGGAGTGTTGTAAGGGGGAGTTGTTTTCAATGTGCGTCTCATTTGCTGTTTTCTTGCATTTTTTTATTGCTTGCATGTTTTAGCTGTTCACAATATTCTGTTTGGTTGGACAATTGCACCCTCACTCTGCACTGCTGAAATCTTCAGCTTGGGCTATGAACCTTCTTGGTAAGAACATTCTAGATTGTGCCTCCCTGGAAGTGCCTGGCTTACCATCCCTTCAGGTGCTTTCCACGGATTGGACATCGCATCACCGTTAGTCTGCTTTTGTGTTGTTATTAGACGTGCTGTGACGATTCATATACTATATCTGTTGTGAATTGTGAACAGCAAATGCTTATTTAGTGGTGTAGCCTCAAAGATTCCTACATGGCGACGGCGTGTTTATGACGAAACAGGCCGACGGAGATAAATGCTTAATAAGAACCAAAATGGATTAGGTGTTGTCTCATATTCATTGCAGTGGCCTTGTTTTAACAAATTTCCTCTCTTCTCAGCTGGCTTTGGATCTTTTTAGTATTGATCTGGGAGCTTCTCTCATACAGCAGACAAACACTGCCAAAAACTGCATTTAAATTTTTCAGGAAAACACTGAGCCACTGCATGCATAAATATGGTTGGTGATAATAGACTAGGCTCTGGCTGGCGTCTGACTGGTGTTTGTGGCTCAGTGCTGCCCTTGAGCAAACGTCTTGCTTATTTTGGTTAGCAGGCAGCAGTTGAAGGCACCTACATATGAAACGAGGCCGCCTCTTTTGAGTGATCGCTACATTGCATCAAACAATTAGCTCCTCTATATACCGACGCTCCGGAGTGGAACGGCTGCTTGTGAGTAAAGCCGGTGTCTAGCAGCTGTTTTAATCTCCCGCTCCTCTCTCGGTGCCTCAGACTCGTCGGATCCTGGCACTCAGACTTGTGCGGCCCTACAGCTCATTAGGCATTTATATACGTATGAAATTATTACTGTCACGTCTGGTTACATCCTTTATTGGCTCTTTGAGTGACGTTCACATCTTAAGCTCCACCCACATCTCGGCGCAGGTATTACCTGCATTTTTATTGGATCTGGTGTCTGCCACCCACACAGGGGAGGGGCCACGGGGACACTGGCCCCAGCTGAATGCTGGTTGGTCCAGCAGTTCCCATTCCTCTGTCAATTGCCGATCTCAGACGTGCTAATCCACAGCTCCCCTTCGTCAGCCTCATTACATGTCCTTTGACAATTTGATCTCCATTTATGGGATGGGAGGCGGAGCTGTGGGTCGGGTTACTCTTCCAATGGTCACTAAACTGACCCGCCAAAGTGTTCCAGGCCTGAGGGAATCGGCCACCCACAGCTAAACATGCACACAAGTTAGATCTCCTAAATCTGGTAGGTGACATCTGGCTTCCTGTCCAGAGGATCTCCTGCCTGTACTTTTTCAGAAAGGCTCCTATGTCACTGTCACTGACATCCTTTTATGGAGGATTTGTGTTCTCCTGTCTGTAAAGGGCAGTGACATTCAATTGGGCAATAACAGCACCACTTGTATTCTAATTAATCTTAAAAATAAACTTGACAAAAGGAATACATTACCTCTACGTAAGGTATGTGTGCCTTGATCTGCAAATGAGCATTGGTTAATGGCCCATTTGGTGAGAGTCCCTCTGTGATCGGGAGCTAAGATCACATCTGCAGCTAATAGCCTGTTTTTTTTTTTTTTTTTTTTAAAAAAAAGATCTTCCATAAACTTGCATCTGTCAGGTACTTCGACCGGAATTAAAGCCTTAAATGCTGTCTAGTTAACTACCGCAGACATTGACTGGCCTTCCTCCCGGGGGAGAGGACGGGGGCAGTGGGTTAATAATGCGTACTTGATGCGTCGGGCCTCAGCTCGTATGCTTTGTCAGCCTGGAATGGTAAGAGTTTGCTCATCTCCCTTTTGGTGGTGGGGGGTCTGTGCTTCGATGCTTCATTTACATCCCATAATCAACCCGTTTACCACAACATCATTACGTAACTCGCGCTGAGCCTCCGCCTGGCCTTTGCACCTCACTGACACGTGCAGTATAGTGATTTTGTTGTTGCTCTAAAAGCAAGAATAATTACCCTCCTTTCTGTGATTGTTTGGCCCCCATCTTAGGTGCTAAGGTAAAATTTGGGTAAATACCTCCTGGAGTAACCCAGCATGACCTTCAGCTCGGCTCCATGGCTATGCTATGCTAAGCGATGCTACGTTAGCTTCTGCTTTATGCATGGAGCTAATATGTATTTTGTATGTATGTAATGTATTTGATCAGGTTTTTAGCATGGAGCTAATGGATATACGGAGCTGCCTTGATAGCAGCATGGCTGTACTCCTGAGGATGGCGTCCCGCTGAGCGTTGGCTGCTTCATAACAAGCGTCTTCGCACAATTAAGCATAAAGGCCCTGAGGACACAACATATAGCTAAAACCCCTGTGTTTAAAGTGACAGTTACCACTTAATAAACGTCCAGATTGCTACTGGAGAGGAAATGCTGCTTTTATAGTCAAGGTGGAGAGAATCTGATCCTGTATGGAAATGCAATAGCATTTTTTAAACCTCAGTCAGCCGTGATAAAAGGGCTCATTAGCCATTTGCTTGGGCTGCCAATTACAGTGCGGCGTGGCTGTGCTGCGTGCTGCACGGGCACCCCCCCTCCAGCGCCCGCGCGCCCTCACGGTCACGCCGTCTGGGGTCCATGTGCATACAGAGACCACCCAGGGCTGGC
>JAODKM010000105.1:718899-747713 GCA_026780845.1 Petrocephalus sullivani | reverse complement strand
GATGGGCGGGACAGACATGGAGGTGTGCAGTCAGGATCGCAGATGGGCGGGACAGACATGGAGGTGTGCAGTCAGGAACGCAGATGGGCAGGACAGACATGGAGGTGTGCAGTCAGGAACGCAAATGGGGCGGGACAGACATGGAGGTGTGCAGTCAGGATCGCAGTTGGGCGGGACAGACATGGAGGTGTGCAGTCAGGAACGCAGATGGGCAGGACAGACATGGAGATGTGCAGTCAGGAACGCAGATGGGCAGGACAGACATGGAGATGTGCAGTCAGGAACGCAGATGGGGCGGGACAGACATGGAGGTGTGCAGTCAGGAACGCAGTTGGGCGGGACAGACATGGAGATGTGCAGTCAGGATCCCAGATGGGCAGGACAGACATGGAGATGTGCAGCTAGGCACCACCAACTCACACAAAGCATGCATCAAAAGACAAATTCAAACATATTGATTGGCCAGAACCATTTCATGCAGCCTGTGCCATGTGAATCTGGGTCTCACATCCTATGCACTGACCTTGCAGTTTTATCTACACCACTGTACATCATCATGCTGAGAAAAACACACCATGAGAATGCCCACTACTCTGATAAGGCAGTAAAGGAGCATTACATGTTAAATTCTCTTCACAGAGGCCACAGAGGTGATCTTACTCTCCTCTGGTGTAATGTAAAGGGGAAAGTGAGACAAAGCCTTCAGTCAGAAAGAGCCACAGGCCCTCGGCACATGGAATCCATTATTTATAAATGTCACGGGTGCATTACTCTACTAAATCCTCTGTGCACCACTAAGCCCACATGTGCATGAATCTCCATGTCCCTCCTAACCACTGACTGTGCCCCCCCACCCCCAGCCTCAGGGCCGATACCCATGAGAGACCCACGATAAGGTGCCACGAGAATCTCATCCAAATGTGACCAGAAGCAGCAATGCATGCTGGGATGTATCGCGAGTGCATGCATAGAGGACGTTAGCAGCAGGGAGGGCAGAGCCCTGAGACCCACAGCACGGGCGGCGCGAGGGTCTCCTCCTGGTGGAGACGCTCCGTCTGCCGCAGCTTGAGGATCTCGCTGTAGTTGAGCGCATTGACCTTGTTCTTGAAAAGCTCCAGGGAGGTGGGCTTACTGGACAGCGTCCGTGTGATCTGCTCACGAACCACCTGCATCACCTGGGAGGGGGGAGAGGATGGCAAGGGGTGGGGCTTCGGTATTTCCGCTGGCGCAGAACTTTTGCATGGTTATTGATCTGTGTTCTGCCGGCACACGGCACCAAGGGTTGGGGGGAGGCGGCATCAGAAGAAGCCGTCAATATCTCCAAGCGGTCGTTATCGTGTAAATTGCCCAGCTATGTCCAGATCGCAGCTGATAGGCTGCTCACACAGAAGGGTAAGGAGCACAAAGCTGAGGGCTGTCCTAGCAGCACACACCCTACCCAGCACAACTATAACCCTCTACAGCAGTGTTTCCCAATCCGGCCCCTGGGGACCCACAGACAGTCCACGTTTTTGCTACCAGTAGCTGGGAGAGCGCAAAAATGTGGAATGTCCGGCAGGAAGCTGGGAGGGAACAAAAACAAGGACTGGCTGTGGGTCCCTGAGGACCAGATTGGAAAACAGTACTCTACAGGACTTCAACTGCCGGGGCGATGTTTACTCGGAGAGCTGCAAAAGGTGTGTGTGTGTGTGTGAGCGCATGTGTTGTGAGGGGAAAAAAAAAAAAAAAACTACCAGGTCACAGGGTAACTGTCATGCCAGGATGTGGCCTCCCGCCTCTCAGGTCCAGCTGTCACCACAACACAGTGTGTGTGTGGCGGGTAAGCAAACAGGGAAAAACACACACGCAGAGTCTCTTTCACTTGCAGTCTCCATCCACACGACCCTCTCTCCAGACAACAGGGGGCCATCTCCTAGGCGATGGCTGGCGTGCGCGCACGTCATCCGCAGAGCTCGCTCGGGAGGAGTGGGCAGGGCATGGTGGCATGCGAGGGTACCGGCGTCAGCCGGCCGGGGGGGGGGGGGGGGGGTTCGGGGGGGGCCGGGCCCCCACCCCAGGGCAAAAGCGCCCCCGGGCGTTGTTGGGAGGGGGGGGGGCCGCCCCCCCCCCCCCCCCCGCCACATAATGAGGTTCCGCACTTAGACGAAATAGTACCAAAATGAAATTTGAAAACCCTCACTGTGCTGTCAGTGTATGACCTGATGTTTTAATTTTCCCTCCAAATGTTAGCTTGAACGTAGTTTTGGCTCAATGAAAGGATTTTTCATCAGGTAAACCCAGTATACCGAGTTTATTACTGGCGACAGACACAGATGACCATCCGGTCTGACTTCTCAGACTGTTCTAATTATAACTAAAGTCAGTAAATCTGCACGGAACAGGAAACATAATGGTTTAAATTGCTATGCAAATGACATCCTGTCCACTTGCTTTCTGATGTACCTGTGAAGAAAATGCTTTTCAGATCTATGCAGACAAGTCGAAACTGGCATATATTATTAGAGGAAGTGTTTCTGGTGCTTCTTTTGTGCTCTTTGTGTTGGCTAGCTAGGCCGGGGAGGGTTGAGTCAGCCGCGAGCTGTACTTAACACAAAAAGGTGATGGCAAGGTTTTCACACATCTGACTCGGCATGAAAACGGGGCGGATTAGTTGTGCGCAGTATGCTAATGCCGTCACCTATGGGTGGGATGGTTATATAAGGCAGTGTTTTTCAATCCGGTCCTCAGGGATGCCCAGACGGTCAATGTTTTTGCTCCCTCCCAGCTCCCTGCTGAACAGTCCACTTTTCTGCTCCCTCCCAGCTTTCTGAGGATCCCTGCCTTGATCCCACATTCTTTGACACACACCGGATCCTTTTGTCGTACTTTTAAGGGAGCGCAAACCAAGCGAGAGGCGAGGTATCCAACCACTGACCTCTATTTCGCAGCCTCCGCGAACGGAACGCTGATCTCATCACCTACGGACGCGCTGTATCGTACGCCAGAGTGCCATAAATTATAAATACGCCGGCTTGCGTTACAGTTGAATTGCCCCGGGCTTTGTGGGCAAGAGTGACAAGATACGGCGGACTTCCGGAACTTGCCGGGTTACTACCACCTGGAGTTGGCTCTGACCCACACAGAAAATGGCAGGGGGCTTTTTTTTTTGGTTTACCTGGCCCCAGCAGACCAAGACAGTGGCTGTATTTGTACGTCTATGACCCAGAACCTCCTCCCTTGTAAAACATGCTGGATGCCATGTGTAAATGTGTGGGCTGCCAGTTTTTGGGTAATGTCGGCTGTCTGCTGTATCCAGTTACGTTAAAGCCAGCACCTGCTAGCTAACTGACTGTTGAAGGTACATGCGTGTTTTTTTATTTATGAGCATTGTGTGTCGGCCATCACCAGGCCACCGTCGCAGGACATTCAAGCACGTGGGCCGTAATTATGAAGCGGGTGTTAGGTAAAAAGCCGGTTATGTCCTTCTCGCCCTTTACCAGGGATTGCCCCCAAAACAGGTTCTGGCTGTAGACTGATGTTTCCATTTACATTTATGGCATTTAGCTGACACTCTTATCCAGAATGACTTATACTACATTACAATCTCCCCGGAGCAACTTGGGGTTAGGGGTCTTGCTCAGGAACCCACTGGTGGTGGGTGGGATTTGAACTGGCAAACCTTTTGGTCCATAACCAGTGCCTGATACCACTAGGCCACTACCAACCCTATATGATGTTGAACCGTTGTGCTGTGGCACCTCTCGCACAAGTGGAGGAGGGCCTAGTTTCCAAGAATTTTTAAATTTTGTGTGGACGTTTGCCTGGGGGCTCCCCCCCACACACCCCCGGCCGGCACAGATCCTAGTCTCAATGTCCTAACCCTCATTAAATGAACCTTAAAGAACAGACGGAAGAAGCAGAAGCAGGCCTGTAATGAGGACAGAGGCGTTTCAAGAGGCTCAGTAATTTATGATGCGCTGTTTTGGAGACTCTGAAACACGTGTCTTTGTTCCTTCTACATCGCAGGAAGAAAACAAAAGCCGTCTCGCTACATGCTGCTGCTGTGTGCTGCCGTAGCAGAGGTGCTAACGGCTAACCCCGGACAGATAAGCGTGTAACGGTCATGTTATCGGCCACTGCTCTTTATTCGGAAACCGCTTCATCATTAAATGATAACGAAACGGGGGCTTATCTGGGGTGGGTTTCCCAAAAGCATAGTTGCTAACTATGATACCATGCAACTGAATCTGTCGAACTATGTTAGTTTCTAACAGGAGCATTTGGGAAAGGCAGCCCTGAGTAGTATAGTTTCTCTGCTAAAAAAAAAAACAACTTAAAAAAACAACTTAGGGCTGCATTGTGTGTAAAGCAGTTTGCCAGAAGTTATTTAGAATAAAATGCTTCGCAGGCACTCTGATTGCAGCTGATTGCTTATGAATGGTGGAATTAGAGTGGGTGGTTGGGGAGGTGATGATGGCGGATTAAATGCGATGGACACGGAACACGCGGGACATCCCGCGGGGAAATGGGGGCGTGGCGGGCAGTGTACAGAGCTTGAGTGCCCTTGGTGACCGCTAAGCTGTACTAAAGTTTAAATGGACAGATAAAGCCAAGCATATAGATCACAGTTTTCCACACCATTCAGGATCTTATCTTGGAAACTGTTGAATTGAAATTGGCGTTTCTCAGCCGGGTCCTCAGGGACCCTCAGACAGTCCACGTTTTTGCTCCCTCCCGGCTCCTGATGCGCCTAGACTTAGGTATTCGGTGATCGCGATTGGCTGGGAGCTGGAATGGAGAAAGAATGTGGACTATCTGGGGGTCCCCCCCCCCCCCCCCACACACACACACACACACACACACACACACACACATACACAGACACACACATACTACAACTGAACATATAGCTGACGTATAATACAAATTCCAATTTATTTATATCATTCTATTCTACTGCAGCAGCTCAAGCCATGCTACAGCAGAAGCACATCTCCTGGGATGGGAGAAGATCAGCCGTACGGTCATAGGTGCACCACAGTGCTTGGCGACCACCCTGGAGTATTGCCACGTCTCAAAATAAGTGTAACTGTGAGAAAGCACATTCAGGATCCATCCTCCTAAAATTCTTGGTCTCTGTTCTGGGGAGTGGGGGTAGACTTTGAACCAATAGTGTACCACCCCCCACAAAAAGGCTGGAGAGGAGCAGTTTGCTCTTTCATGCTCGACACACAATTACAGGCCGGCGTCTCCCGCGGGAGCCCAGCGCACGTTACCTTCTGCTTGCCGCGCCGCCCCAGACTGTTGGCTGCCTGGACGCCACGTCGCGCAGAGCTGCCAGAACCAAATGTCAGGTCTGAGCACCGCTGAAGCTGTTACTAAAACAAGATGGACAACAGCTACAGCATGGCTCCGTGCTTGGGTTACGCGGGGCTGGGGGGCGCTATTTAAATGTGCCTGGCTAGCTGTTAATTCTTTAACTCCAACTTGGACAGCATGCTAATCCATCAGAGGACAGTGGCAGGGGACGCCCCGGATAGCATGCTAGTCCATCAGAGGAGGCATGGCAGGGGGCGCCCTGGACAGGATTCCAGTCCATCAGAGGACACATGGCAGGGGACACCCTGGACAGGATTCCAGTCCATCAGAGGGCATATGGCAGGGGACGCCCCGGACAGGATGCCAGTCCATCAGAGGACACATGGCAGGGGACACCCCGGACAGGATGCCAGTCCATCAGAGGACACATGGCAGGGGACGCCCCGGACAGGATGCCAGTCCATCAGAGGACACATGGCAGGGGACGCCCCGGACAGGATGCCAGTCTATCAGAGGGCATATGGCATGATGACTACATGTTTGTTGGACTGTGGAAAGAAACCAAATTAATAAACATAGAGAACCCACAAACCCCATACACAAAGCGCCAGGATATGGTCCAAACCCACAAACTCAATACACAAAGAGAATCAGTTTATTTCTTTTTCCTAAGGTGGATTTGATGAGGGAAAAGAAACTTTAGTTGGATGGTATGTTTTGGGCATTTGGAAAGAAAGTCTGTCTTACCTGTCACGGGACACAGTAGGGGAATGGATAACCTGGCAGTGGCAGGGACCGTTGAATATGTAAAACTATATAATATAAGGGGTAGTGGGGGGGGAGGCAGTTTAAGGTGATGTTTTGCCAGGGGGCCCGGAATTCTGTCCTTGTTGGCTGTTGGAGAGGCTTAGCGGATGTTATGCCCCGTCCACTGTTGGTTGCAATTGGCTGTTGGCTGAACTATGACTGAAGCTGTATTATTGGAATCATTCACCTCTGAGGATTATCCACTTGGGAACCTTAAATAAGGTTCCGTCTTAATTCAAATTATGTCTTGAAGCAAAGAAAAACTGCCTTTTTTTCTATTTGTACTCAAAATAGGAAACTATAATTTGTCTTTAACCTTTAAGGCAGCTGGTATTTGCCAGTCCGTAATGAAAAGTGAGCACTTGCTTATTATTATTACATCTCTATTTCCGCACAGATCAGTCACAAACAAATTGTGAGTTGGGGTGTACACTGGGAGCAGCCCAGGCGGGAAATGCATCTCATTTGTTCGCATATTATTCTGGCATTTTTATATTTTTGACAGTAAATATCTGATGCCGTGAGCCTGTCGTTCAACTTAATAAATGTTACCGAAAATGGGTCATGTAAATGTGTTCCTATTTCCCAGAATCGAATAGATACCTGCAGGGCCACAGTAGAGAAATGGAAACCCTGGCTGATTCGGGGCATTCACCACTTTACGGGGGCCCTTGAATCTGAAAAATTGTATGTGGGCGGGGGGCAAGGTGGCATTATGTTGAGGGGCGTACCTATAATTCTGGGCCCCTGGACACCCTGGGATCTGTGTTGTAGGTGTGCCTGGTGTTCATCGTTATCTCTGTCTGTTCCTACAAGCGAATCAGACGTGCTGTTGCTCTTTGACGGAGTTGCTGGCTTCAGTGTTCACACTTGTGTTGCCGGCAGCGCTAACTTCCATCGGGCACAAGCTGCACAATGGCAGCTCTTCTCCGTTCTTACGTCCTGTTCAGTTTCCCCTTTCTCTAGGTAGCGGAGAAATGAGGAACGATGGGGGGATTTCCTGTGCAGTGCCTGTCATGGTTTTAGCAATTCCTAAATGACAACAAAAGGCTCAGTTTGTTTACCAAGGATAACCTATCACAGTGTCACAAGGAATCAGTTGCTCTGTGAACACAATCGGTTGCTCTGTGATCATCTGTATCGGCATGCAACTTAAATAGCCTGGCCTGCCTCAACAATTTTTTTTTATTTTGCCATGACTTCACCTTTTGAGAATCTTAAAATAGATTGGATGAAAGAAGCCTTCACGTCTGACCTTGGCCGTCTCTGCCAAATTTGGGCAGATTTCGCTTATGTGAAGTCACTAAGGAGTTTTAATAGCTTTAGGCTGCAGTGTTCAAAACTCCTTTATGCTGACTACAGCCTAAAATGAGGCAGGAGTTACATCAGATGCTTTTCATGCTGCCTCTGGGCCAACGCCGTATGGAACAACGAGTGTTTATATACTGATGCACTTATAGAGTATTAAGCATGTAGAAAATGTACCAGGTGGGCTTTAAGCAGGTCTGGCTTATAAAGTTCAAACAGACTTGCAGAGTGATGCTGGATAATTTGGAATTACATGTACAGTCATAGGTTTAGAGATTTGCCCCGGAGAGGAGGATCTGAATGACTAGGATACTGAGCATTGATGCCCGTGGCTTCATGCTTTTAAAAATGCAAAAAAAAAAAAAAAAAGAAAATGAAAACAACAAAGTAATCAATTCCTTGGTGTAGCATCATCAGATCAATGGGAGGCTAAGTCCATCAACAAAAGCTGTTTGCTCATGGCCAGTGCCGACGTTCTCCTCTCCGTCTCGGCCTTCCACTGCTTCCACTCGCGCCCCGGCGAGACCTCATTATTTCTGAGTGTTTGCATGCTGTCATCAGAAGAAGCAGCGCGGGGCTTAAGCTGGCGGAGAGGCCCGCTGGAACGTGACGCAGGCAGACGGGCGAGAGGCCAAATGCTAAACAGAGGAGGATGCGCCCCCACTTTGCCAGGCAACACCGGGGGCCCATCTATGGTGGGATTCATGCTCGGCCAATGGAAAGGCTTGACGTCCCCATTTCGCCCCTTTCCACACCGTGCAGTATTTTAAGAGTGTGCGTGCTTTGTGGCTAAAGAGCCTTCACCCAGATTGATTTTCCACGTCGATAATGTTTCCGGGGCATTGGTGGATAACGGTACACGAAATCCCGGGAATGTGAACGCAGCAGCGCTGTCCCTGTGGCTTCAGCTTTATTAGCTCGAAGGCAGTCGATTCACTGAGTTTTACTGGTTTTTGGCTTTTTGGTGCCTCCCCCAGGGATGTGGCAGACGCATCATGTGAAGGTTGGCTGACGTGGGTCAGGCCTCTGCTTTCATTTCTCTGCCTCATTTCCACAAGCCCCACACTTAAACACCTCCGACATGCGTATTTAGCCCAGACGTAAATGGATGGCCCACCTAGGGACGAAAGCTTTCATGGCCCATCCTTCTCAGACGTGCCCCATGTGGGCCTGGGGCTCCAGAGTAACGACCCTGGCGGCATCACCCGGTAAGCGAGTGACGACTAAGAAGTTTGCTAAATTTATAGCCCACGCTACCGTGACCGGGGGCCAACTCCTAAAGAAGGTCATTTTTCATCCAGAGCGGTGAAATGGTCATGCTTATAATGCAATGGTTGTGGGTTCAAATCCCAGAGAGAAGACTAAGAAGTTTGCTAAATTTATAGCCCACGCTACCATGACCAGGGGCTAACTCCCAAAGAAAGTAATTTTCCATCCAGAGCGGTGAAATGGTCATGCTTATAATGCAATGGTTGTGGGTTCAAATCCCAGAGAACACACACAAATTGTGGCCCTTCTGTCTACTGTTACTTCGGATAAAACTATCTGGTAAATATAATGAATGCATAGCTGGCTTAACTGGTTTAAGGTCTTGCGTATTAGATTCCTGTGGTCCACCTGCTCGTCTTGGACAGGAAATCGGTTTGGCCGTTGTAACGGTACTGTGAAGCGTCTACCCGAGACGTTCCGCGCAGGACCGATGTATGGGATGAAAGTGCCTCTCGTTGTAGCCGGCTGCAGAAAGCTCTTGTTTACATGGCCTTTGCTGCTCCGCTATGTCTTAGTCATGGTTATAAATCGAATGGTTCCGTGGGCTTCTGCAGACGGAGAGTGTTGGTGAAACCAGGCATTTGCACTAATCCTGTGCCAACGTGCTGCTGTTGTGGCTGGAGAATCATGTCGGGGCCGGTGTCATCGAAGTCCCGATGCATCTTTTAATGCGGCATAATGCACTTGCGACGGGGAAAGTCTGGGCGCCTTTTGTCTTGCTCTGTAATGTGCCCTCGCATTTTGAAGCGCATTAGCGGTGCGGCGCCTAGTGCTGTCATTTAGGTCATGAATATGGACTAGATTACTTAACGGCCCTGCCCAAAACAAATCGCCATACTAAGCAGATGCATTACCTCCGCGGAGGCACTTTGAAATGCAGAGCTCGATGTAAATTTTCATGTTGTTATGACTACTGTTTTATTTCTTCTTCCTCGCTTTTTTGGAAGGGCTGTAAATCGTTGTGTAAAGTGGCCTTTTGAAGTCTACACAAAATCATCATGTTTAGAGGCACTATAATGCAGCTCATATGATGCTGTTATGTATATATATATATATATATATATATATATATATATATCTGGTTTATATTGGAGGAGATAAGCCTTTAATGGGAACAGGGCTTAGGTATTTGGAACGTATTATCCACATAGACACTATTGCAAACCCTTATTAATCAGATAAAGGAATTATCCATCTATAAATGTGATTACTGAGGTACCGTGGCCTCGCTTATTCAATATGCAGGTCAATTGTCAGTGAGTAACACACAACAATGCCTGAGTCTGCATTTCCTACCTGTATCATGTTGATGTTCACTCACAGTCCAAAGACAGGTAACCAGTGTCTCTGTACATCCCATAATGTACAAGCATATGCCCTGTGATGGACGGGCATCCCACGCACAGTGTACTCTAGCCTTGTGCTGTGCTGCCTGGGATAAGCTCCAGGGCTTCCCTGTGACCCACTAATCTGGATGTTCCTAGTCTTAGGCCCTTAACCTAAAACTAACCTGCATTAACCCACTCGCAGCTGCATAATCAGTTATATGAATGTGTAATAATTGTTCCAAATGGGTAGTATTAAGTACTAATGAGGTCGACATCAACACCAGTGAATCGGTGCAGATTGGTTGTCCAGCCGTCATGTGATCTTGCACCGATGGAACAGTGTTCCTGTCCGTCAATGTTGTTATTTGCCTCTTGCTTTATGATTGGCTCACGAGGAAGATGTCAGTCCATTGGACCCCTCCCTCAGGGGATGCCGGATCAAACTTGTAGTGCGCGTGCATGTTTAAAAAGGCTGCAAGATGTCTCCACGAAGAACTGGCCTCCTGGTGCGGCTCGTCTTCAGCCAGCGCAGCATTGGCCGGTGAGCTCCAGTGGTAACGATGGAGCTGCTATCACTGATCATTAAAACACATCCGTACCTTCGGGCATTCGGATATTTTTAGCAGTAGCTGAAGACTTATTGTAATGGCTGCTTATTTCAGAACCTGAGCCAAATCGCTGCTTTGTGAAGCAGTTTTAATATCCTTGCATAACAGACCATTTAATTTTTTTTTTTTGCCTGATTTGTCAGTAGCCTCCATTGATCTGCGAAGGAACTTTAAAGCATGCTATAATGATGTTGCTATTTCTCCATTTCCCACAATCCTTAATAAAGATTTTACATCAGTGAATCATCTTCAACACCCACCTTTCACAACTGCGAGACGCCTGGAGACGCCCTGGATGCCGTCTTGTTACAGCTCATAGTGCCGTGATGTACATCTAATTTTCGAGATACCTTATTAATGATTAAGAAGACTAAAGCAACCGGAATCATATTTTCTGTTTTGATGACACAGATATATGCAAATTTTATTAAACAACTCCATGTCATTTATGGGACGTGCAAAAACATCATTAGCCGCTTTATTCGGTGTGGAGGAGCGCTATGTGGTCCTTTCATGACTATGCACTTCCTCATACAACATGTAAGAGGAGCTGGTGCATGTACATGTAGGGGATTTAAAAGTTTCACAACTTCAGCTAAATCTCACATGTGCTCCAGATATATATGCTTGAATTCACCTTGATCATCTCTTTGAAAAGCATCAATATACATCTGAAATCTGATACTGTAATAGCTCTGGGTATCGGCAGGGCTGACTTTGACTTTTACTGGCTACTTTCTCTCACATTTCGTCCTCATTTATGTGTGAGCAGCCCCTCCGATCGAAACAGCTATGCTATGCTTTCGGAAGAGTAGTTGCCAACAGTAAATAATTATAAGAGCTACAACTCTGGCCTTGTTTTCTAAAGCAGTGCAGATTTCATATTCCATAGAGTTTGAAGGCGCAGAGTTATGTTATTGCTTTGTCCTTCGAAGGGGCTTTTATTCGATCACTCGGCTAACGTTCATGTTCACTCTTCCGTGTTTTCCAACCGCGCCGGGAAACTGGAAAATGATGGACTGCTCTAGCAACAGAACATCTCAAGGGGCCAATTCAGCCCTCTGCTTTGACATTGTTTCGACTTCCGATGAAAGGGTCTTTCATTAAAGTACTGCAGGAGTACAACTGTCCTGAAACCGCATCAAACTGCGTCATGAAGCACCGTACTTTTGTTTACATTACATTATTTAGCTGACTCTTTTATCCGCAACATACATGCAGTCAGACAGGCTTTACTGATGGACACAATGGATTTAAACCTGTAACCTCCCAATCACAGCCACAAAGCATGCTAACCTGATGAGCTGAACACCTCCGCTAAATTAACTGTAATATTTGCAGTCAATTTCTTGATGATGTTTCTTAGTTGTGTATGGTCTATTATGTGTTGCTGGATAAAGCCTTAAATATGATTAAAAGCAGGTTTCGAAAAATGTCTCCCCTGCAAACTGTGTGGGGCATCTGCCCATTTTAGAATGCCGAACAAGGTGAAAATCCTCCATTAAATCACTGATTGAACTGTCTCAGTGATAATCGAGAGATCGCCTTCAGCCTTGGCTTTGAGGTTTTGTCTTGATTTACAGATCCCGCAAGCTAGTAAGTGTAATTCTCAGTAAAACAGGCCAGCAAGATATGAATCCGGCTTCTGAGTACAAGGACCCCTTATTCCTACTGCTTTAAACCCCTATAATAAAGCCATGATTGTGGCCATTAAAATAAATGTTTTGTCATTATTCTCATTTAATGTTTGCATGTTGAAGCTGCATGCACCAACTTATTTGCATAAATAAAATTTAAACGATTAAGCATAAGAGTAATGCTTGCTCTGTGGTACTGCTTTAGTCATTTGTCATTTAATTAGCAAGCTATCAAAGTTGACATCAATGTGAGAGGGAATTTAGACCATTAACTTTGTGGCGCTCGCACGCGGGTCGACTGGCAGCTTCCTCGCTTTAATCGGGAATCGGGAAGCCGTGTGGCAGGAGCGGTGAAAATTAAATATTTGTGTTTTCCTTTCAACTGGCCATTAAATTTTAACAGAGCAGAAGGGCAGCATCGGACTGCGGCGTATAAGCGGAGTCGTGGGAGTCTGCTGCAGCGAACACGAGGTTACCGTGGACAGAGCCGTCAGCCGGGGCCTCCATCCTAATCTGGCTTCTCGGCGTCATTAGGGCTGTGAAGGTAGCTGGTCTTCACTGTGTTTCCTGGTACAGGACGTCAGTGAGGTGTCAGTCACTGCTTATATTGCTACCTTGCCTCATTCCTGAATTTTTCTGTCTTACGTCCATGTCTCGATATCATATTCTGTTTATTGCCCTTTCTTGTAGTATGACCAACCAGATTGAAATTTCATCGGTGTACGACCCATGGATCACATAGCAGAATATGACAATAAAGATCCTCCGACTAGACTCCCTGCTCTCACTCAGCAGAATGGCCCTAGTCTGTCTTGTATTAAGGTTTACCTTTGATATTATCATTTCAATGCAGTCTGTCCTCTATATGCCAATTTGAATCTCAGCGAATGGTCGAGCAGGGGGTCTGGGCCATCTTAGCCGTGCGTCAGTTCATTAAAGGACGGATATCGAGGAAGCCTCGATGGAAATTAGCCGGGGTGGACTGAAATGTTTGCCAGCTTGGCAGCCAGAGTGGAGAGCATCAGTTTTGAAAAGAAAAAGCTCGAAGTAATGGAACGGACTGTCTCTTCTGCGTGTGCGGCTTGGAAATGACTCCATAATTAGCACACGGGCCAAGATGATCAGAATAGAATGTTACGCTGGAGAATTTTCAGAAAAATTGAGGTATCATTAAGTCTTTGTGAATGGGTTACTTTTTGTATTTCAAGAATAAAAAACAGGGCATGCAAGCAGGTCTTGTTGGTTTAGAAAATGTTGGTCATGTTCTAAATCTAAACATGTTCATTAAATCTGATTTTCCACCTTAAGGTGCAAAAATAGATATAAGGCCTTTAACTGTGGTGGAACTGTGTCATTGTGCCTCCCATAATAGCCGCTACTTATTTAATCTTAATAACAGGCTGAAATGGAATCCCTTTTTCGTGACTGCAGTGCTGGGTCATGCATTGTGATTTTCGGCCATACAATGGGCCTTTGTGTAGTTACCCTCAGGCTCATTCTCCCCCCCTTTCTGGACCAATCATATGGTTCCCCTGGCCAAGGTGTGAGGACCAGGGTGAGATCAGCTTGACCTAGTGAAGGATCATTTTTGGGGATGGTGAAGAAAACTTCCCCCCACAGAAGTAACCCGTTCCTCTGAGCTGCTACCCACAGTGATAAACTATATCCCTGTGGACCTGGCACAGAGAGTCTGTCCTTGGTACTGAAACCCCCACCCCCCCTCCCCAGAAAACTGCTTGATGCTGTCCATGGTCCTGAAGCCGGTCGCCCGCTGCTCTGCTGCTGTCCGTGGTTCTGAAAACAGTCCATTATGACTGGATTTCTTGTTAATGCCAAACAACAAGCCCACCACCATTACTCGTGCCGCTCCTGTCAGCTATTAAGCTCTAGTTGGTGGGTGTTCCACAAAGCAGAATTTCTCAGTTAGCTGAGTTAGCTTAAGCTCGGAGCTAGGATCGTTCAATAAGAGTTTAGTTGAAGAGCATTCTTATTGGACAATCAAGACTCCTAGTTTAAATTATCCCAGCTAACTGAGAAATCTTGCTTCATGGTGCTTTATGCCAGTCAAATCACGCATTTGTGCAGTACCCCCGAGGTTTGGGGGGCCGTTGGCCACAAATTGTCACTAACTTGGCAGGCTCCAGGAACAGCAAACCAGCCCATGCTGGTACCATGCCATTCTCCTTTACGATGTAGTTCCAGTGCTGTAAAATCACCTCCTGCTGATATGTGGGATATATGGCACTTTCATATAACAGTAGACCCGCACCCGAAAGCAATAAGGAGCAATGGCCACAGATATTTCTGCTTCATTTAGCAATATCTACTGTAGCTTCAGCTGTTAATGTAAACAGTAGCGAACTGTGGAAATAACCTATTTGTTCATGAGCATAATATTGCGTGTGCCTTATATGTACTAACAAAGGAAAATTAACACTTACATGTTAATTGAACCAATATTCTGCTGCACTGATGTTGAAATGTACCTCTAGGTCAGTGTTTCTCGACCAAGTCCTCAGGGAGCCCCAGACAGTCCACAATTTTGCTCCATACCAATTCCAACACACCTTTACGAGGTATTCTGTGTTCTTGATTGGCTGGGAGCTGGGAGGGAGCAGAAATGTGCACGGTCTCGGGGTCCCCGAGAAGTGGGTTGGGAAACGCCTAGCGGTTACCCCTGGCCCCAGGCAGTGCTGACCATATCTCATTTAGGTTGGATGTTTCTGCATTCACATCATATGCTATATTCATGTTGTTATTCGTTTGACTTACCCATGCATTCATTATACAACATGAAGCGCAGTGAAAGAGAGTAAAAGAGAGTGCAAAGAGTTTTGACTTGTCATAGACGGCCGGTGTTTATGAATACCAAGAATGCAACGATCATACTTGTAGTCTTGTCAAGACCGGTCTTGATAACTCGCCTCCAAAGAACAGACTTGTGCTGCAATGAATCATGGGATTGGTCTCGTTCGGCGAGGATGCGGCTGATGTGTCATTGGTATCTGGGACTGAGAAAGTACTACATCCAAGTATTTTCACCATTCTCTGTACTTCTGTTCTTAGGATTGGAACTGGCAATGGAAGATAACGTGAAACGGGTACACGAGAACACAAGTGCGCTCAAGTATGCATATTGAGAAATGCTCATGGTGTTACTTTAGAAATAAATTAGTCCCTTCAAATACTGATGAAATTGGGCTGTTGCTATTACTCTTCATTTTCACCCCTGTATCCTCTAACAAATATATACAACAAATATATCCCAGCATCTATACGGCTAGCTAATCACAACAGGCACATTTTGTGGCAGGTTCAGTGTGAGTTACACTCAATGCAATGGCTTGCGACTCTATAATGCATTGATATGCTTATTTTTCTTGTCGCGGAGTGGTGTTGGGGGGGCGGGGGGGTGTTAGGATTGCGTGAGCGGGACCTTCTTGGATTTCCAAGGACTGACTCTCCTTTGGAGTGTCTGATTAGGTCTACTCCCAGAACAGCCTACAGTTCAGGTAATCAGGGCTCCAGGGAGCGTGTTTGCTGTGTGTTCGTATAATTAGATGGCTCCCTAGAAACTTGGTGTTTTTTTACCTGAATAATACAGAGATCAGGTAACTTCTGAGATAATTGCTGCTAATGTGATGCTAATTAGGTGATAACAATATATGCAAATAGGTCACTTAAGATGAAGGAGAAAGAGATTGATGATTATGAGCGGAGACTCTCACAGTGAGAGGCCCTCCTGATCACTTGATGCTAAGGCAGACTCGAACACTGGGGCTTTCCACCATAACTAATAACTGATTGGTGTGATTGGGCACTCGGGGCATGGCTTAAATTCAACTTTGTTATGGAAACATGCAGGAAATTGGTTTAAAGTCACCTTACCCCTTGTGATTGAAGAGCCAATTTCCAGAATTCTATGACCGATTACCTAAAGTTGCAGTATTTGCAACTATGACTCACTCACCCTCATGTAATCCAACGTAGATCTTCCGTTAAATGTTTAAAACTCACTAAGTCCACAGAAATATTCCCAAAAACTTATCCCGTGGACCGAGTGAGTTTTGCTTCAATTCTGTAAAGGCGCGCCCGCAGTTTCCTTTTACGCAGCCTGATGTTTGAGACGTCTTTCTTGTGCCATGTAGAGTCGTGATGCATTTGATCCAGAAGCGATACACAGAGGACTGTATTGCTATCCCTTTTTTGGCTGGCTCGCAACAATATCGCAGGAAATGCAGCAATTTAGCAGCAGCTGGCCTGGGATGTGAAGGGATTGCCTCTCAATTAAGATGCATCCTTTCGTCAGGGACCAAGCGGAGTCTTGGACTGACTTACCCAGCTGGGTCCATTGGTTTCCAATAAAGCTGTCTGTGAAGCCCAAACATAATTGATTCTATTTATGTATTTTCTCCTCTGTAAGACGTTAGCGGTGATTAATAGCAATCATCCATTAGATAATTTAAATAACTGACAGTGCGATGTTTATCTGTATTGTTCCTCATGACTAATATGCAAATGAAGTCATGTATCTCAATCTACGATGTTGTTCTCTGTAAATCTTTCTCAAGCACCCTTGAGGTGACTGTTTGGATTGGTGCTATATGGAAATGAATAATCAAATGTATTAACAGCTTCTGTGTACCGTGGTGAAAAGACAGAGCTCTGCTTAATTTGCCAGAATGCTGTAAAGCAGCGTTGGCTTTCTGTTCATTCATGCAGCTCGATCTTTCACTGGAAGGATTCGGATCACCGGAGGGCACAATAGCAGTCGTGCGGTTTTATTAAGCACACTTACAGCTGTGAAGTGTTAGAAGTGGCTGAAGTTTCTCCTCTGTCTGGGCCAGTCCACGTTCCGCGTTCTCTTGCATCCTAATGGGAGGCTTTTACGGATGTACGTTAACTGCTGGTGCTTATCCTTAGCGCCCATCGATCTGTGTAAATCCCTATCTGCGCTTTCTCTCTCCAAAGCCTGTTTGGGGCTTAGGAGGTGACATTTGCCTTACAGATACCTACAGCGGCAGCCACGCCGGGTCTCTTTGAAGCCTGCTTTGTCTTTGAAGCGTGCCGATAAGACTCCCCCGGCGCACGTGTGCAGGAATGCCTCTGCTCCAGTGTGATAATCTCAAACCTGCACTGTGAGTGCGAGCTAAATTAGAGAACAAGGTTAAATTCAGCTTTGAACTTAAAAAAAAAAACTACACACCTTGTGTTCCTAAGCAAATATCACTCAGTATCGCCATATAGGCTGTAGGAAGTAGGGTTTAATGTCTACTTCCCCCACCCCCCACCCCTTACACACACAATGAAGCAATTAAGGTTCCATAAAGAAATAATAATAGCAACAGCACATCCTTCTGGAGAGTTCCATCCCACCCTGTTGGAATGTCCTGTCCCTGCTGTGCTGTGTGCCGCATATTAATATGCAACGCTCACTCCCCCCGGATTAGATGCGCCGCTGCCTTTCTCCAGGAAAATTGTCGAGCTGATCGCTTTCAGGATCCGAGCATCCACCCCCAGCAGCCGGCTCTCCACAGAGAAACCCCTGCCTGCTGACAGAACAATGGCGATGTCGTTCTCCGCGGCTACCCGCCGCGGCCTGAACGTCGCGCTGCATGCGGGGCGCGGGCCGCCTATATAAGGACAATAAGCGGAGTGCCAGGACCTGCTCCATCCCTGGTGGCTTAATACTGCCAATTCACTTCAGAGTTGAAAGACTCTGAAGCACCAAGTACTTTAGTCAGAAGGTTAAAAAAAAGAGCGATATTGACTTTTTTTGATATCCCTTTGGCAGCTTGGATAAGCGGAGAGCATTTGGCCTGATAGCAGAAGCTGTGACAGTGTTCTCTGTGTTTGTTATGGCGTTTTGGATCCTATAATGATGAGGGACTAGTTAACCCGTCTGTAAGAACCGTACTCCATCTGACAGGACAGACTGTGGATCAAAAAGCATACCCCCCCCCCCCTCACCCATGGCTACCCCGAATGGCAGCTCTGCGGATTTGCCAGCGGGCAGGGAGGCAGGGAGGCAGGAGGGCAGGGAGGGAGGGAGATGTCGGCCGCAGAGACGGGCAGCATAGGGCTGTGGAGACACCATAAGATGCGTTGCCTGTCTCGTCCTCTGGGGGGAGAACCGAAAAAAGCCTGTGGAGGTGGCAACAGTAAAGGGATGCTTTTTACAGTGACATCAGCTGTGATCTCAGTGCCCCCCTGCGCCCCCCCCCCCCCCCCCCCCCACACACACACACACACACACTAACCTCATTTATAGCATGGTATGGGTCAGGCCGGAGCGCTCAGACAGAATGCCGTGATTCCCGACCCCTTTGCCTATACCCACTTGTTTCTGAGTGGGAACGCTGCATTGGAGTTCAGAAGATCGAAGGCACGGCAAAAGTGGCAGATCCCCTGGGAGAGAGCTGGAGGCGGGCGCCCGGCTTTTGGGGTGAGACTTTGCTCTGTCGGGATTTTCAGTCACATGCAAATGGCTGCTTCACCTCGACTGCTGCTTGGTGGGAGGAGATGAGGTTTAATATTTAATCCCATTTCAGGCGCGCCTCGCTAACAAAGCGAGGAGCGCGTCGCCCGCTCGCAAAAGCCGGCTGATCGTTTCATCACTTCTCAGATGAAGGATCCCCCTCTTCAGCTTGTCGCTTTGCATTTTGTTTCCCGGCTGATGTTTATAGACTAACGTTTTTTTCCCCATTTATACAGCTGGGTACCTCAACAATTTGGGGCTAAGTGGTTTGTTAGGCACGAGCACGGAGGCATCCCTCGCAGGGACTGGAACTCGCAGCCAACCGCTCGCACGTCCACTTTCAGTACCATACGTCTGCGCACGGCGTGAAAATCCTGCAAAAGGACGTGCCAAGAATGATGCTGGAAATGTCCTTTCTGGGGTCTAAACACAGACAACATGTACCAATTTTTGACCCCATTCTTTCACTTGTGATAGTTATTTTATTTATTTTAAATGTGCACATAGTGTGACTGCACAGAGCAGTGCATAAACTACTGCTGTGATCTGGATCTGAGTTTTATTCCTTGTAGGATAAAAAAATTATGTTGTTATCACATATGAAGCGATAACTCACTATACTTTTTGTGATCTACATATTATATTTATTCCAGCATGCCTTGCACTGTACTCTTGCACTGCACTATTGCACTGCACTATTGCACTGCATCCTTGCACTTTTTGTAAAGTTTTTGTAACCACACCTGCATTTTCTGTATGGCTAGTTCCATAGTAGCGGAATTATGATCTGAGGAAAATCCGGCTGCAATTTGAAAAGAACGGACTTATTTTGCTTGAAATACCATCAGTTCTTTGCCATTATATCCAAAAATATCAAATTATGCTGCATAATGGGTTGCACCCTTCACCAAAGGCATGACAGAATTACCTCTGCTGTAGAATTGCCGTATATCAACCACACTAAATGTGACCATAGTTTTGTCTTAATTGGGTCTGCAATGTATGACAGCCATTGACAGCTGAAGAAAAAATCCCTGTGTGTGTAACCTTAACTCTAACCCTAGTGTATGCATGACAGCCATTGACAATGGAGACAAATTCCCTGTGTGTGTGAACATAGTTGGCCAATCGCCCTTATTCTCTGCCTGCAATGGTCTTTCGGTCTGGTTAATTGCTTTTGGCTGTATTTCGAAGAGCACTGAGAGCCCGAGTGTCGGACGCCGCTACGGGGTTTTGGGATCTGCTCAAGGTGAAAGGTGCCAGCTCAGCAGGAAGGCTGCCTTTTGTATAGATATCAAACATTGTGGAAGATTTTATATCCAAACGAGAGTGAGAAGCATTTTCATGTGTTTGAGGGACTGTTTTGAAAACTAAACACGCAGATGTCTGGTGGTCAGTGGTCTGCTTCTGTACAAGCCTGGTCTGAAATGGTTTGTACCATACAGGGCTAGGCCAGGCTGGAGCAGAAAACCTTCAGATGTTTGAGAAGGTGCAGAAAATGCGGGCATTCAAGTACAAGTGGGCAGTCAGGGCCCATATCTATGTTTGTTTTTTTTTTTTAAATGTAAAACAGCTTTGCTTCACCCTGACTGCCGGTTGTGAAGCGATATACACGTGTAATTAAATTCTTTCCTTGGTTTTAAACGGTAGATGTGTCACAGCTTAGAATGAGTGTCTTCTGCTCAGAACATCTGGAGAGAGATGGCTTGCTGGGCTTGTTAATTTTCAGATGTATCCCTCTCCATACTGTGTGTGTGTGTGTGTGCACGCAGATGTCTGTAGAGATGTTTAACAAGTCTGTTCACACAAGACAGCAAAACCTATTAAAAAAAGGAATTTCCCAACAAGACACTCTTGACGGTTTCGTTTTCAGCATAACGGAATACATTAGATATATCTAATCTCTGTAGGTCTATTTAATAAGCCTTCCATTTCAATAACCCTTTACTGGACAGTTATCCACCGATCCCCCTTTGTCCTCTCTGATCGAATCCGAATTGAAGTCAGTGATAAATATTCATGGCCCTAAGAGGTGTGGTCTTCTCATCTCCTCTTCTGCTTTGCACTTGCCACTGGTGCCATCGGTGACCCTGACTGCTGTGTGTGCAAACGTCCCATCAGGGAAGGTCTGCCAGAGCACGATGGGGCTCTTACCAGGGGATCAGAGGGTTTTATTTCGGGGCTCTTGTAGTCGGGGGCAGACGGGCACCAACAGACCTTCGGGAAAAACTGAAATAACCTTGTCATCCTGGGAGGGGGGGAGGGGAATTGCCCAGATGCATGGGCCTGGTCCAGCTCCCTGGATGTGATGCCAGACCAAAAACCTCAATATTTACACTGTGAACAAGGGACAGGCAGAACAAGTCGATGTCAGAAAAGTCTGATGGGTATTTACAGACAAATATAACTTGACGTATTCCTACCCGCCAGTGACCAAATCAGCCGAGAAGGGTTTCATCCATGAATAAATGATGCCTCCTAAAGATTGTTAAACAAATGTGGCATGGGGTAGTTTCAGGGGCAGAAACTAGACGTGGCAACATTTTTTAATAGCCGTCTGGCCAGTGTGATGAAGAACCAACTTTAAACTGAGACGGCGACCCTGTGCACATCTCTGAAGATGTGGAAAGGCAAGATATAGCTAATCTTCCTATTTTCACTGAGGAATTGCTTTGTAATACCTCTGTATATTGTACTGCAGGCACAGAATATTACATTAGTCCTGCCTCAATGCCAATCTGTTACAGCTTCTTGGGATTATGCAGTTTTAGGTCTTCCTACAAAGGAGGACACAATAAGTTGTAAAACTAGATTTTTGTAATTAAAATAAATCTACTTCTCTGGCAGAGTAGATCCTGCTTAATGTTTGTGGCTCCCAATTGGCTATGCTCAGTGTGTCCAAACCCCACAGACTTCTGCCTGGGTAATTCTGATTGGTTAAAATGCATTATGGATTGCCCACTCACAATCTGATTTCAGGCACCATTAAGGAATCAGAATGTGGTCTGGTCAGGGTTGCATCTGAGCAGTGTGATACACTTTCCGAGAAAGTCATTGCATTAAATACAGTAGTGGACATGTGAGATCCCATGCCGCTTTGCTCCTGACGTCCATGCAAAGGATAATGCCGCCCTGCTGTGTGCCTGTGTGTTGCTGTGCATGTTTGTGATTTAAACGAAGGATGCACAACGTGACGATATAGAAAAAACCCATGACTATATTCTGGCCCATTCCGGGGTGTGTGCATGTGCATTGTCTGCAGATTAGCTCATTAGCAGGCAGTAAATTCTGCAGCACTCCCAGCTGAGAATTACCTGAAGCGGCAGGACCCCAAACCCAGTTTACTGGTGCCGCATGAGGAAGAACTCCGTCCATTAAGACCTCTCTCTGTTAGCTCTGGTTAAGTTCATCGGGCGTCGCTGAAATCTCCCTAAATTGGCTCAGCGAATGGCCACCGCTGCATATCAGCAACATCCAAATTATCAGTCACACCAAACACTCCAAACCTCCAAACACTTTATACCTCCAAACACTTTATATCCACACCTCTCCATATGCACATGGGCAAATATGACATATGTGCAGAAACCATAGACTACGCCTCACAATGCCTCTCATTAAAATAATTAAAGCAGGGTCCGAATGATTAAAATGTCATAATAAAGGTTTCTGCAGCTTGGCTGCAGGGCTATGGGAATTAATTAGCTCTGCTGACGTCTGAAGCTTCTCTTTTACAACACTCCATTGAGGGGTTGGGACTCTGAATGAGACACGGGTGATATTACTGCATTATCTTTTAGGGATCCCATTAGCCATGAAGCCTTCTCCCATATATACTGTCCATAAACGTAAAGTTTATTTTAAAGAACGTAAGTAAAGATTTTAACGGAACTTGAGATATTGTAACATGTTCCAATGTACCTTATACATTTTGCAGCTGTATTTATTTGTTTATTCATTTATATTCAAAAGACAACGTACTTGGTGTACTTGAGTGAATTGAGGTAATGCGAATGCGGCCAATACCTAAAGAGAGATAGAAAATAAACACTCACAAGCCCTTGAGTAATCAACTGAACAATAACAATTTACAATTCCAGTGTGGGGTGTGTAGTCTTTCAAAGTGAACTGGATTCTAAAACCCAAACGAAATGCCTCCAGATAGCACAGCAAATGTTGTAAAATTGCAACATTAGTGCTCAAGCAGTTCTCAGATGAAAGGTGAAAAGGGAAATTGTACACAGAGATGCTGTATTGAATTACCGTGTTGATGTCTACTCTTAAAAGCCAAATGCGAACTGTCAGCTGTGTAAGTTGTTTTTTATTTGAATGTGTGTGTAATGTAAAATTTCAGCATTTTCCCCAAACAGTATACTCCTTTATTGATAAAATTTTCTGCTTGTATATTTTCTTCAGTGACTGTAGATGACTGTTCACACATAAATGTATTTTTAGCACCCAGCTAAATGCTACCTTCAGCGCTCCCACCTCCAATCCCATCATGCTTAGCGGCCTCCACTCCTAAGATGTCGCGTCTAATTCTGAAAGCTCCCTCCACGTTTGGGAGGTACCAGAGCCCCCCGCCATGCCTGGTACCGGCCTGGTTCACACATTCAACAGATGGCCGCCCATCTATTTGTTTATCGTGTGTCCTCTCACAATAGCTGAGGAAGGACTGGGTGACGCTCCAGTTATTGGGCCATATGGTCCGCCCGTTGTACACCTGGGCCGAGAGACAGCTCCTAACACCCACACAAGCCGATGGCGCACCCCATCCGGCCGCTAATAGTAAACAGCCCCCCCCCCCCCCACCATCGTCTGGTTTACCACTCTTCTGGGATTTGGGAGCTCAGGTGGTAAAATATACGCAAGTTTGGCCCAAAATGGCGGGATAGGGTGGCCACCGCATTCATGCTGCCTGCTGCTGTCGATGGACACCGACAGGAAAGCCAGGGGCAGAGAACAGGAAATGACACATGACCCTTCGCTATAGGCTTGCGCAGTATCCCAGTGTTTTCAAAAGGAACGCTGATCTGGTATTTTGAATTGTTGCCGATTTAAAATTTGATGTTCGATGGACCACCAGCCCTAACCCCGCCCACTTAGTAAATTTCATATGCAAAATTTTAATATTGCAAAAATACCGCGGTACGTCTTATTATTTTATTACTTAATTACTTTAATATCTCCCAGCCTGCCTGTCACTCGCTTCAGCGTCCTGCTTATCGCCCCGCAGTGCTCTTAATGTGACTGGCATGAGTTTACGCCCAACAAGGACCTTAACACTGCTGTCTTACATCCGTCATGCAACACGTGTCACGTTCAAACTCTCCTCATCCGGAATACACAGCACAGTTATAAGCTGTTCAGTTATAAGTAAATAAGTTATTTCTCCTTTTTTTCCCCTTGAGAATTTGATACACTGGAAAGGTTCTCAGACAGATATTGGAGCGGAGTGCTGGGATACCGGACCGCCCAGGCTGACCTCCACCACCACAGTTGCTCTCATAACTTAAAAGCTCAATTCTTCCTCGTCCCTCTTACCACTTACTGTAGGTCAAGGGTAGGAAATCTTATCGAGAAACAGCTGTTGTGTGTGCGGGTTTTTGCTGTAACTCTCTAATTGTATTACTCATTAGAGGTCTGATTGGCTGGAGAGTCGTCAAGCCTGGGTTTGAACAACTGACCTAAAGGTTATCCCGAAAACCTGCAAACACACCGGCCCTTTGTGGATAAGACTGCCCACGCCAGAGGCAGGTGATGGTTACTGTTATTTGACTGGCAGGGCAGTGATGTCAGTTACCAGTGAACCCTGCAGTGATCACCCACGCAGACTGTTTCATGTGACGTTCCTGCACGCTCAGATTCACACAATGCATGTACTCTCTTGTGCCTTTCGTTGTACTGGATAAGACCGTGGCTCTCTGTGCTTCAGATATTACGGTCGGAAAACTGCGTAAGTCCCGCAGTAAGGAATTCTTCTTTTACTTCACCTATTTTATCTTTAGTGCCCTTCATCCTGCAGTAGTTACTGGTCCATGGTCGATTCATGTCGTTTCATGGCTTCATGGCTTTTGGGGAACCCCAGCAGGAGAATTCCCAGTTTACTGCGAGCACCTCGCCAGGAACACCTGGACTTCCATCGTCCGTGGGGATTTCTGGGCCCTGAGCGTGAGCCGAGTCTCCAGGCCCAGGGTGAGAGGCGTGGTGACCTGTCAGGAGCTCGGGGTCCAGCACTCAGTCACATCCTCAGCTCCAGTCACCCCACCCATCCCAGGCTGGGGGTGGAGGATCCCCCCAATTAGCTAAATGTCAGCCTGGGAGTCCAACAAAGCCTCCGGCAGGGCGGGTTTTAGAGCAAATACTTGTGTAATTGCTTGTCATTAGTAGGAGAGATGCAGTGAGCCGGCTAACAAATGGATATAAAACACGTGTCCACCCCCCCTCCCACTGTGCTCAGCTTTGATCCTGTGACCTTGGGGGTTTCGCGGTGGAGAAAATATTATCCATGAGTGCCTTCACTGCCTTTTTTTTTTTGCACGGTTGTTTTGATCCAAGACCCGCTGATTACTGTGGTTTTCAGAGGTTTCTGTTGGTGGTGAGGTGGCGGCAGGAGCGCGACATGCAGATGAATTAAGAGAATTCTGGGCCGGGTTCTCCCCCCCCCCCGTTGTATGGAAAGATCCCCGTCCTGAATGTGTTGCTTGATTGCTGAATTGAGACTGGCTGAATTATACAAGGGTTGTTTGGAGGGTGAAGATGGCATGGCAGAGGTCAGCACTGGTTGACTGCTTCGCCGATTGTCCTGCGATGTGCCCTGTAAGATCATTTTTAAATGTACACATTTCTCCAAACCAATAGGAGCCTGTATTGAATAAGTGGTATTGCAGATGGATGGATGGATGGATGGACGGACACATGGTATTCTTGTCATTTATCTAAGGAACTCTCATGTTGAAGTTTTTACCCTATAATATTTGTATCCTATAATGAGCAGCAAGCTATACACAGATGATCTGGAATAGCAGTTTGTTGATGTACTCAAAAATCAACATGTTGAATGCAATCTTTTGGGGAGGGGGGTGTTAGGTGGAGGATTATGGTACAGAGGATGAATCAACCTTCTTATTCCAAGAGAGCTGGATAGGAGAGAAAGAAATACATAAACTTACTCTTCCTTTTTTTGTGGAATTTACATCATTAATTAATAATAACTACCTACAACCTCCATGCACAACTTGAAACGAAGAGCATGGGCTCACACCTTTACATGTACATTAACACCATTAAGCTGGTGGCTAATGAGGCATTAGAAACTCCAAATGACTTCAGTGTTGTGTTCAGCTAGAGCCAAACTGCTAGTGTAGTGCATTGGAAAGTTCTGGTCAATAAATGAAGTGTACAGATGTGCCAGTCAGCATCCATCCACCCACCCACCCATTTTCAGGGTTTTGGGTGGAAACACCGCTCTGTGCAAGTATTTCTGTTTGTTTTTGGAGACCCTCTGGCATTGGGGGGTAACGTATTGATGTGCGGGGCATTTTCGGCGGTGTATGCGACCTTGTGAGGGTCTCCTCAGCTTCCCGGCAGGATCGAGTCACCCGGCGGCCGCAGGAGATCGATGCGCTCCCGCGGTTTCACATCCGCACTGTCTCTAGCGATCGCGGGCAGGAGCGAGGAGGTGGAGGAGCGAGGAGCAGCCACTTACGCCCTCCCGAAGGGTACAGGCTCCTGCCGATTTAGCTGAACTTTCTGACTTTCGTCGGGGCGGGCGTTGATGAAATTCCCCGCAAAATAGTGAAATCCCGTAATATGTATTCATCCAATTAGACATCGTATAAATTAAAAATGTGAGTGAGGAGAGCTTAAAGCATGATTCTCCCTACAGGAAATTGTGGATACAATTTAAAACTGAAGAGAAATCAGTCTTCTGCAGTAATCTTCCTCTCTTTAAAGTTTTCCCGTCGTTAAATTCCCCGGAGGAATGAAGGCACACTTTCGCAAGTTGTGAAAGTCAAACTTCTAGCACGCGAACGGGAAGTTTAAAAAAAAAAAATGTGGTAGATCTGAAGCCTAAAGAGCCAGCAGCAAACCCACTGCACAGGAAGTTCAGCCTGGATTGGTCGCCATGGCATTTGCTTGACCCTTATCTGCCAATCGGGAGTCGTGGGCCGTCTGTCCGTGGCGACGGGTTACCGGCGGTGATGCCGTCGTCCGTAATCGCGGCCAGGCAGCGGATTACATTGTTGGCCACCGTTTCACTTACATTGAACAAAGCCTAAGGTGGACGAAAGGGGCCCAAATGGGGAGGGGAGTTTTAATAAAACGTGGGGCTGTTGTCACGAACACAAAAGGAGGTGGTGGAGAACAGGGGATATGTGCAGATGAATCATGCCACAACATAGAGGGAACAAGGAGAAGCTCTGCGGAGGGGAGATAAACAGCGTGGCAGAGAAGTGTGCGGGGAAGCAGCAGAATTGGGCTCACCCCTTAAACCTAGGAGTTTTGTATGAATAAGCCCCCCGTGCCCGCTATCTGCCTCTGGATAAGCAGTCGTTATCAACCCACCAAAAACTGCTTCTGACGATGCAAAAAGAAAAAAAAAAATCAAATGTTTGCAAGTGGAGAGGGAATATTCAGTGTTTTTGTCTTATGAAAATGTATGTGACCTTGGTTCAGTCATATGTGAATCTGCTGAATGTAACTGAATGGTTAACCAAGTGGTTTTTCATTTGTTTGTTCTTATATGGCGGCCTTAACCCATCAGGGTTGGGGACTGTGTATGTGGGCATTACCTCTTCTGCTTATGTATGTGGGCTTCCTCTGGAAGTAAGCTGGAGACCTCCTGCAATCCATAGAGATGTTTGAGTCAGTGTTTCACAGCCACCATCCTCAGGGACCCACAGACGGTCCACATTTCTGCTCCTTCCCTGCTCCCTGCACACCTGTGCTGGGTATTTGGTGTTCTTGGTTGTTTGATGACTTATGTAAGTCGCCCTGGCTAAGGGCGTCTGCCAAAATGCTGTGAATGTAAGTGTTTGGTTTGGGTGTGCTGGGAGCTGGCAGGGAGCAGAAATGTCTGCTATCTGGAGGTCCCCGAGGAAACACCAGCTCGATTCAGGAGAACTGAACCGGCTCCCGTATAAAAGGCCTACAAAGTGCTTATGTCTTTTGTGTATCTTCGGCTGGATTCTGGCATCTCGTAGAGGGTGCCTCCGGTTCTGTTCTTGGGAGAGGCTCCAGACTGACTGTCCCCCTGTATTGGCGTAGCAGTGTAGGCACAGGATGAATGGATAGAATTGCTACTGTTACGTTTTTTTTAATTATTGATTGATTGGCGTTCTCTTGCACGCTCTGTTTCAGCAGCCTTATTACATTTGGGTTCTTGGGAAGTCGTTTAACTTGACACAAGTGTCTCCCTCTCAAGGAAATTTCTAGAATGTGTTGTAGTGACTAAGGGTCTGCGGAGTTGTTCTCTAAAGTCCTTTCCCAGAGATCAGCAGTGTCCGGTGCAGATGGCTCTTATTAATCGTGATGGATATCCAGTGTTATCAGCTGATAAATTTCCCTGCACACGCCAGTAGCTGGCCCCACAAACACTGATTGCTCAAGCGATTTCCGCGACTTGACTTTCACAGCCATTACGGGCCAATCAATGCGTTAAAGAACCCTGGAGCCCTGGGTTTCTGATGCAATAACCTTCAGGGGAAATGTCACTGAAACTCCTTTGCAAAAAGAAGATATACAGATTTTTTCCTGCAAAAAAGTAGATGAGTTAACAATGTGTAATCATAAACATATTCTATAACAAGTCATATACCAATTGTCATTTTTAAAAAGATTTCTTTCTGGGTCTGGCGGTTTGAATCCTGCCTCTTTGTGTCTGTGTTGCTTGCATGTTCTTCTCATGTTGCATGCCCTCCCATCCATGGTGTACCGATAGTGGAGCCAGAAATCAGTGTGGGCGGGCCAGTCCCATAACAAATCACATCACAGACCCGTGGTATACAGTGATATTAGGATTATGAGCAATAAAAATGATGTGGTAGTTATGGGTGATTTTAATCTACCTGGGATGCAG
>JAODKM010000105.1:703770-718855 GCA_026780845.1 Petrocephalus sullivani | reverse complement strand
TCTCCCCAAGCGAGCTTGATGGGCCGAATGGCCTCCTCTCGTTTGTATATTTCTTATGTTCTTATGTTCTTATTACTAAGAACCAATGAACAAAGGGAAAGAAATCTATATATATCACTCAACAGCTTATTTCCTGGAATTGATCTAACCACACACATACCTGTCAGAAACAATCGTTTTATTGTGCTGTATCATTTGCTGTGAGTTCCATCTTGATGGGTCCAGGACCACCCAGATACACACATGCCACTGCAGTTGAGGTATACCCTTATATCCTGTCTGGTATAGGTTCTAGGCTCCCAAGGACCATGTACTAGATGATTGGTTGGAAGATGGTTTAATTGATAATCTGTGTGTGTGTGTGTGTGTTGGGGGGGTGGGGGAGGCTTTACTTGGCAATAGCACTAAAGTAGCAGAAGGGGACCAATTATTCTGCACTTCCTGTAAATATGACAGCCAATCACATGCAGTCGTCCATCTTCCGTCTACTTTCCCAGATACATAGATGCTGTGACTGTGACCACTGCACGTAAAGGCCTTATGTGTGCTTGTGGTACTCAGTATGGCTCATCAGTCTCAGATCAGACCCGCCACGTCCATTAAACCTGTTTCCGCTCTGGGATAAGTGTGCTGGGTATAATGTAAATGCTCGTCTGCTCAATTAGGGGGCGGTGCCGGTTTTGACAATCTAACATCAAAAGCCACCCCGCCCCAGGTTCCAGCCTTCGGTTTTGGTCCTGTCTCTTGGGGCGGGCAGTAATGGCCTCATAACCTCCCTCCAGGTTAAGCAGACGTTTGTTTTTTCTTGGCCCTGCTTTGTGGATGGATGGCTCGCTCTCTCGCAGGTGGGACAAGTCACCGGTCACTGGATCAGGTAATGTAGGAGGGCAGCAGGACAGACAATGGTAACCCCCCCCGGGGAGCTGTAGAGACATGGGGCTAATTAACCTGCGAGAGAGGCCATGTCCCCCCACCTGCCCCCGTATCCAAACAGGGCTTGTCAAGCATCGTTTAGCAGATTTGGAGTGGGCCGAAGCAGGCTGGGGACGCGGCCTTGCGGACCTGCACGCCTCCCTCACCTACCGCTAGAGCGGTTCTGCTCCGTGACGGGAGCCTGCCCTGGGGGCCTGGAGGCGTGAGCGGCCTGTCCTCTCAGTCACCCCCAGGGAAGACAGCCAACACAGTGGATTCGCGCCTGCAAGCCAGCATCCGCTCTCAGTAATAGTGCGTGTGTGTGTGTGAGTTTGTTCCTCGGGGACCCGTGCGATCGTGGGTCCGAGGGAAAGCCCAGCCACCATTAGGTCCTTTTAGCACTTTCCACATGAACGGCGCTCCCGTTTATTCCAGGTCAGTGCTGATTTATGGGTGGATACAGTCGGATCGGAGCGACGCCGACGTGTGGGTACAGGGGAATGTCAGGACAAATGAAGTTACTTAGACCCCAGCAAGGAGCTACAGTGTCAACAGTCAGTCAACACTTAAATTACGCAACAAGAGCACAGCGTGTCCAAGTGAACAAATTCACAGCTTGTGCTTATTTTTATGTATTTTCCCACTATCTGCTGCAGGAGAACACACACTAATTAGGCTTATTAGTCTTTAGCCGCTGACTGATTGATTGTTATATTCTCGCTGTTTTCAAGTAACCATTGCAAGTACGGCTGTGCTTTTTTTTGAATAAGCATGATGCATAGCACATTCATTTTTTTTAGGTTGAATGAGTTTTTCATTTAATAGAGTGCATTTAAAATATTTCATTATTAATACCAACGGACTTTGAGTTTAATTGTACAGAAGTGTATTTCTTGATCTACATGCAGCCCTAGTCTTCAGTAAGCAGATTACGGTGTACCAAAAAAGCGTTGATTTAATCATCAAAATGATCGATGGCTTTTTCGCGGGAAAGACACACAGCGTCCCTCCTGTTGATTATCTCTGACCTGCTGCATTGTAAATCAAGGAGTAGCGATCCCTGCCTTTTGTTAGCACGAAAACAATCGACATTGCTCTGATCCCGTCACATCGTACCAAAAGAAAGACATGAGTGATGCTCGTTTGATAACTCTGGGGTTATTAACTGATGACACCTCCTGAGAAGCAAATTGTGATGTATGATGGATTTGATTTACATAAGATTAAACATATTGATTGTGTGTCTGAATCTCATTAAGATATAGATTCAAACGGGGGGGGCTAACAAAAGGCCTCGCCAGTGTTGCTGGTGATGACTTTAAATGTCCAGACTGGGATATTGTAGCGGAAGTGGCTGTCCGCGGTAACAGGGACACATCCCAGCTGCTCTGTCTCCGAACTCTCCCCCGCCTATTTCTTGTCCCCATAAAACAGCGTGGGCTCTTTAATAATTCATCATCGCCTTCCCAGTAAGCAAGTAGCTCATCAAACTCCTAAAGCACAGATGAGTGAGGTTGGGGACCGTAGGCTCGCTTCTGCTTTTATGCAAATTCAAGTAATTAGGGAAGTCGGCGTAGGACGGCGTTTCAGGAGACTGATGTGTGACTAGGGTTTGTGCGAGTCCAGGGAGAAGCCCCGCTGCTTTACACGTGTACGAGGTACTTAAACTAGATGGCTTTAGTTAAAAGGCGAGCCGAGAAAATGGGCAAAATAAAGAGGAAAGTTTAGCATTGCAAATTGCTTCTGGGATAAAAGGTGCGGATAAAGAGTCGGGGAGTTTGACGCTGTTGCGGAGCGATATTTGGAAATCTGCGCCTCATAAACTCCCCAGATCGCTCTTCTTTAACGCGAGGCGCGTGCCGCCGACGGGCGCGCGCCCGCGGAGACGGCCGCGGAGGGCTCGTGCCGCACGTTTACACTCAGGCGCGATTTATCCGACCTGCTTCTGGATAATTTATGTGCCTGTTTTCATTACCCTTATTTTCCCCAGCAGAGTTGCTTTAATGCTCCAGTACGATTCCAGTTTCGGCGACGTCACCTTGCATGCATGCCCGCTAGTCTGCCTGTCTGACTGAATCTCGCATGCCATGACGTTTTAAAATGATCGTGTGAATGAAAGCGGTATCATTACTGGCAGGAACGCAACATTTATGCGTGATATACATAATGGATGGTTTTTATTTGACAGCACGGTGGCTAAGTGGGTATCACTGTTGCCCTACTGTACATCCTGAGCAGGGGATTCAAATCCTAGGCGTCTCAGATGTGGAGTTATGTGAACTGGTGTCGCTAAATTGATCATAGGGTGTGTGCATGTGCCCTAGAGGTGGTAGGCTGGCATCATGTCCAGGGTGTACCCAGGCTCTAGTTTCCCCTGTGAGCCTGACCACGATGGGTGTTTGGAAGATGGAGCAGCGATTTTAAATCCAAAAGAATATTATACTTTTGAATCACAAAAAAATGAAAAAAGGATTTAGAATTGCTTCCCGAGAAATCAGATACTGACTGGGCCATCGTGCCATCATCGCTTGTACTTTTTGAATATAAAGATATAATCTGAGCTTTTTGTGGTTTTCATATTTTAAGAATCATGCTGCACAACAAATATACTGTGCGTAATTTCATATATACATTGAAGTATGGTGTACAGTTAATGGCCCACTAACAATTTTTCATTCTAGGAATGTTTACTGAATGTTACGATCAAGGTAGGGAAACGTTCCCAGAAGAGTTTCCTCCCGCTAAGACTGCGAAGGTTAATAATGCAGACACAGAGGTAGGGTGGCGAGTACTACTGCCGCTTTGCACCTCTCCAGTCTTGGATTTGCAGCTGGAAGGCATGTTAGCAGCATACACATACAGGCCATGAATTGCATTAAAATGATGCTCGGGTATTCATGTTATTGTGCTGACACCGACAGAACCTTTGTTAAAACCTAAAACGTGGAACGCACGTTGCAGTAATGTTCTCTGGGACGTTGCAATAAGAATGTTCTCTGGCAGCTTTGAGATGACCTTCGTGTGACGTCGGCTAAAGTTCTACCACCGTTACCCGTTAGCTGGATGGCTAGAGAGCTCAGGCTTTCTGAGTAGCACTGTGGCCTCACGCATGCCTGCCTGGTGAGATGCACTCCCGCCGCTGTGTGGCGCTTACGTGCGCCCCTCCCCATGGTTGGGATGCTTTTCGGCAATAACATTTTTTAAGGTTTGAATACCAGTAGACTCTTATCATGTACTTAGTAAATCATGAAATAATTTGCTCTTTTGCAATCTTCTGGTGTGCACTGTGTTTGTATACATCAGAAATATGGCAAAAAGTAAGCTATAAATATGTAAATAGAAATCCTTGTTTGGAAATATTTAATATTATGATGTTAAGTTCCATTTAATGATGGTATAGCACATTAGATTTTTATGATTTTATGGTAATTAATCAGTGATGGTGTGCTGCAGAAAACTCGAATACCGCACTGACCATAGTTGTTATGGGCGGACATACTTCTGTGCTCTCCTCAGGGTGGAGCAGGATCTCATCAAAAGCTGTTCTGTAAATACTCCTTTTGTATGGGAAATTGAGTGGACTTATGTGACTTATACATTATTAATTTCATTAAAAGTTGCTCTTTTCTGTGTTGGAAGTTTACTATGGGGAAAGAATAAGAAACTTGCAATCATCTGAAATTGAGCTTTGGGTGCACAGGATGTGCATACGTGTGGCTAATTTCCTCCCAAGAAATAAAAAATGTGCTGAGTCTGCAGATGCTAGTCAGGGCCTTTGAGGACCAGGATAAAAAAGTTGAAAAAAATTAGCAAAAGTTCAGCCAACCCTGATCAAATGTTTCACTTAATCTCTAAGGTTTCAAAGTTGCTAGCCTTGTTAGGCATTAATTTAAGGATAATTACAGAGCTGAATAAATATTCCAACCATAAATGAAATGATGCTTTGCCCTTCCTGTGACCTAATACATAATTTGTGATTAATTCTCGACAGTAATTTAAAAAAAATGCTCATTTGGTCTATGTCCTCTGTATAGGAATATATAGAGTAATATATAGACATAAAGAAATAAATGTGATCAGATGCTTTGCATTCTCCAGTTTTCTATTCAAAGGTCTGTTGGGTCCTTCCTCCAGGGGCACCTGACCGTGTGCTTGGACCCTACACTTTGCTCTCTGTATATAAGTGTGTGTATGCCTCAAGGGAGAGCATTATGGTATTTAAAATGTCAAATAGTGTCACAATCCACGGGATGAAGGACAAGGGAGCAGGAGGTGGGGCAAACAGAACTGGCTTTTATTTGAAACAAACTAAAACGGTCATAGGGGATCCAAAACAGGGGAGGATGACTAACAGGGGAAGGATCAGCCAACAGGTGGGGCAGACACTATGTCCTCAATGATTGGACTGGGGAGCACAGGACTGGAAGGCATTTATGTGGATTACAACAAGAGGCAGCTGGGATGCATTATCATGAGGGCCAGAACGAGAGGTAGGACTAACACAGAACAGGTGTAGCTCGTTAGAGGCACACTGGGGAGAAAATGGGAGGGCCAGGAAGGCAGGAAAGCATCATTTTCATTTAATATATTTAAATTTGGCAGAAAGTACACACTGAAATGAGGAAACTAAGAAGTCACGGGTGTGGATTTTGGGGCGAGCGGGGATGTAAACATCCTGCACCCTACTCCTGTCTCCCTGTGTCCTGAATTTCTCGCAGCGAGGGCCTGACAGCCTGACTATCTCAATTACGTTGTATAGCGACAGAATCAGCCAATCCCGCATTAGCTGAATTTTAAGAATGGTAATTATTCCATGGCCTATTTACGAGGCGGAGCGACAAATGGCAGACAGAAATAAGGCAGCGGAAACATAATACCCTGCACTGAGACGGCTCCCCGCGGCTTCCTGGAGGAGGCCGCCATTCCACTTTCTGTTTTTTTCCTGGTGAGGGGCAGCTGTTAATACAAATGTGCAAGAGTGATGCCTTGGTGTCTCAGATCTGCCACTGTCACCTTGTTTTGTTTACCGACCAAAGTGTCTTTGAGGGCCTGTTCAGCAGTCATGCGCTTAAGTACAGGATGCAAATCTTTTAAGGGCAGTTGGGGATGGTTGGGGAATCTGTGAGACGTTAAATCCAAGCTGGAGAAGAGGTTCTACAACTTAAAATATTTCCAGAAGTAGTTAAACTAAAAAGTATAATTTACATAGTATGTGTCTGTATTCATAAACTAGGGCTGAGAGAGACCAGGAGAATGCAAACCCATAAAAACAGAGAACTTTGTGTCTGTTTGTTGTAAGTTTGACTAGTTCTGGTACCATGTGCAAAGTCTAATCCTGTGGCATTTTAGCATACACGCTCTGTAAATATTCTGTAATGTGCTTAAGCTTGTGGCTTATCTGGTCACTCAATGCAAACTGAAATATGGCAAAATATTGGCTGTAGAAAAAGAGTAACGATGAATCCAAGCAAAAGACAAAAAGTCAAATGAATTGTTATTATTCAAAACCCTTCTGTTGGATAACATTATATATGGATTGACAGTACTTATTATTTTATTATATTATTTCAGGCAGCTTGGGAATTTGCGGGGATCTTTATACCGTCTTCCCTCCCTTGTTCTTCTCTTTGTTCTTTTGAGGCCAGTTATATCTGCATACAATGGGGCTCCTTTCATTATCGCAAGATTGGCGGCTCTTTCATTATGAATTGATGAGAATTTTTAATGATGGTAACATTTCCCGGGAACCATCGGACAATCCAGGTGTACATTTTTGTCGTATCACGCCTTTTTTTTTTTTAACCCTAAAATAAGTCATACGGTATTAGAGGGAAGTGAGCTGAATCCCTTGGCATTAGTATCTGTACGTTCTGTCTAGAAGGTTCTGTGCCGGATATGTGTGGCAGGAACAAAAGGGGTTTTTGCAGAAGCGGAACGAGGAAGCAGGCAGACAGAAGAATGGGTTTCACTGCTTGAACTGGCTTTTTTGGGGGGGCTCGTCCCAATGACTATGGGGTACCGAGGCGTGACATCTGCTGGGGATCGAATTTTAAAGATGGAGACGGAGCATTGGGTGCTGGGAGACCTTCGTGGGAACCGGGCCCAGAGGCGGCAAGCTGATTCTCACGCCGAGGAAAGCCTGTTTCGGGATCTGACACTCTCATGGGAGGAAGGGAAAAGCGGATAAGAGCGGATCAACACAGGCGGCATGAAGCCCATACCTGCGGATTCTCAAATTCTCAAGTTCCCAGAGGGGGGAATTACCAGAGTACGGCTAGCACTTAGCGCTACATTTAGAAGTGAAGGGAACGTGATTGGATTCACTTTTTAAGTGATGGCTTCAATGAAGCAATTAGAAGTACAGGCTGGAGTTGCACATGCCTCCCCCTCTGCTGTCAAAGGCAGAGAGAGTTGCAGGGTAGGCCTTTGCCACAAGAGGGCAGAGCTAAGTTTCCAGCTGGGCTCTCACAAGGGACCACCTTCATTAGAGGGCCTTAAGCAAAGGCTGGATCAAAGTGAAGTGCCCATCAGCCACTTGAGGAGGTTGGCTCAGTCCCTGACCTTGGCCCAATTCCCTTGGTGGACTCGCAGCTTCACAGGCCGCACCCCCACCCCTCGTCGTGAGAAATCAGAGCGATCCACTCTTCTCTGAAACGTGCAAAATCCACGGCAGCCGTTTCGCCCAAGCCAGCTCCTTCCCGAAGCTGTCTTTAAGATCCTTCGCTCGTTTGACTTTCCCTGTCAGGCACGCCTTGTCTTGCTGTTTGCTTCCCGGCAAAAAAATGTATATTCTCAGGTAATGCAGCTGTCAAAATAAGCCGTCTTTTTATTATCAAAACTATTTTTAGAGGAGGTAAAGCGATGCGTTTTGGTAGGGAATATGATGAGGAAACAGCTGTCAGGTGTGATCTTAAAGGAGGAGATTGATGGCGGTATCAGCTGAGCATTTAAACCTGTTCGTCTGCAAAGAGACTAGATTATTCATAGACAAGTAACCAACTTCCCTGACATCATCTCTGGGGTCTCCCCTGCTTTGTGCCTTGGGCGTCCTGGGGTAGGCTTCATGTTCACTGCGTCCGTGTATGGGATGTTGCAGAAGATGGATAGATGAATGGATGAATGGGTGTGATCTTATTTACAGTGCGGAAATGCATTTCTATGCAGTCTGTAGTTCTGTCGGTTTCTTTAAAGCGGGGTTTTGTGTGAGTTGTCTTCGCTTCAGCTGATATGGGACGCAAATGCAGCGGAAAAGCTTTGATCTCAACACCCTACGGCCGGCTCACTGAGGAGCCATTGTGACACCTCTGTTACAGAGTAAAATTCTACCTGAAGGATAATGGGGGGGCACACACACTTCAACAGCTCCTGAAATCATCAGCCTCCACCTGCCATTTCTCAGTTCCCAGTAACGGAATGCACTAAAGCAGTGTCTTCCAGTCAGGTCCTTGGGGACCCACAGTCAGTCCACATTTTTGCTCCCTCTCAGCTCCCTGCCAGACAGCCCACATTTTTGCACATTTTGCATAGTTATTGATCCTGGTTTAAGCATCTCCGCTTACAGGCTTCCTGTAAGGAGGCAGAAAGGGGTTACACTGCATACTGACATGACATAACAGGGGCCTATATAGGGGCGGGGCCACTGACCATAGCTAAAAGCTGATTAGCTACCAGAGTGCTCCTTTCCTTGTCAGTCACAGATTCAAAACATATGATTGGCTAATGATAAGGTTGGCCCCTATGTATGAATTATGACCCCTCTTATGGTCCCATCTTAAAAAATCCTAGAATTGCCCCTGCATTAAAAAAGAATTACTGAAAGGCTTATGTGATAGTAACTTCTTTAAGCAAAAAAGTCATCACCAATCTGAAGAACCCATTGATCTCCTCTCTGTTAAATTATCGTATATATATTATCGGCTGTTTGCTTGTCTGTTTCATCTTCCTCTTGTTAGTCCAGCCAACAGCAACAGATAAAAATTAGCATAATTGAAAAATCTGGAACTTATGTATTTGGCTTATAATATTTTGGCATGTCCCAGTCAACCTAAAAAAAACAGTAAAAATAACATTAAGCAAAATGTTTAACTGTATAAAGACTAAAGCAGAGGCTCCAGGTAGGCCGGGACGTTAAGGATGGTTATTAAAAATGGACCTTTGTCCTTTCTTGTGTGTGTCGACACGGTAACCATCAGTCATTCTGTGCTGAGGTAAGCTTTTCAGCATCCTTCCCACCTTGATCCCAAAGCAGGGTCACCTGCCTGTCTTGTGTGTGATATTTTTAGTTACCGCTTAGATCCAGCAAGCAACTCTTCCTCATTTTCACTGCTGGTGCAAATGACCCTCTGTGATGGGTTGTGGGTCTGGCTTAGCGAGGGTGATGTCAGGGGAACCACTTCGAATGGGCGGTCTTTTCCCATCTCGTGGCTTCCAGCTTGGAAGGTGGTGCCATTAGGAAAGGGGAACCTGAAAAGGACACAGAGGGAGTTGACAAATTTTATAAGTAACGTCTCTAAATTGCTTTACCCCATCTTTACGTCCTCCTCTTCCCTTCGGTGATTTGTTGCTTCAGACCGGCTCTGGATGTACAATATTGAACTTTTTTTATATGCCATTCTTCAATAAAATGATATTATGTCCGTATATTGTGGCAGACAGTTGAGGATATTTGTCTGGGGGGCTCTGACCTGCATCCCAGATGGGAAGGGCAGGACTTCCGCTGGTTTATGGGTATAGATGAAACGGGGGTGGCCTTTTCGTGCACATGCGGGTGAAGGTGAGGTGCAGCAGACGGGCCATACATCATGGTTTCCACTTTGGGCTGCAACATTCATGGGGATGTCCTTCCCACTGCGAATTCTTGGGCTGTCCCAGTGTCCGAGTTGGACTGTGGGGTTTGGTGTGGGCTGTCAGGCTCGTCCCTCTTCGCTGTGCCAGCCAGTTGGGTGACTTGGTGACGCTGGCCTAGATAATGTTGAGTAAGGGTCCTGCAAACAGATTCTGCCCATGACTTTGGGTTTGAGGCTAATCAACGGGAACAAGCTGTTTTCTGTTCTTACGGGCGAATAGGATGGCCGTCCTTTCTGATGTCATCTTCGTCACAATCGTCAGCACCCCGGACATTTAGATTTGGGGCCTTTAATCTCCAGAGTTCATACCGCTGGTGAATGACGGGTGATTAAAACCTTGCACTAGGCCTGGTTGAAGGTGATGGCTAAATGAAAGCATTGAATACAATAACTAGGCTGGCGATTTTATGACCTTCACACTGAGATAGCTAATCCCCATTTCAATCCGATCATATGAGAATGAGATGTCTTGGATGGAAAAATGGGTTCAAGATTGCAGAAAGAAATTGGGAAAATTTCTCCGTATTTTCACGGTTCCAGCTCTCCACACTTCGTTTCCTGCCTTATAATCCACCGCATAAACCCCCCGCTTGGAGTACCTCTTGGTACAGGAATGCTCCCGGTGGAGCTGTGAGGTTTCACTGAATGACAGGACGTGCTGTGGCCTTCTGGGATTTCGGGTTAACTGTGGGTGACCTCCGACTCTAACGCATCCCAATTTCCTTTTGTTACAGGATTCATTTTGATCTCATCTACATCCATCAGAATGATGCCATGTCGCCTTTTGTCTGCATTATGATACGGTGAGTTTCTCCTGTTCTCTAGCTGCCAGTCTGATTTTTTTTCTGCTTTTAATTAAACTTCCTAATTGCTCAATGTTAACCCTGATTAATTTCACTGGTTTTTGTTTCTTTTATCGTTTTTGGTGTGCTGGATAGATTTTGTGATACTGATCGTAGAAATACCTACAAAATTTACACATCACGTAAGGTTTTTGAGAAGTGCCAAATTTTGTTATAATTATTGTAAAATGTTTAAAATACGGGTGTTTTGCATAACACCGGTCAACAAAAATTTGAGTACATCGTTTTTTAGTGATGTTTTAGCCTATATTGATAGTATATAATTATTTATGAAGAATATAAGGGCATATTTCAAGTAAGTAATTTAGCAAAAAATTTATTTTAGTCCTGAACATGTTAGGACTTCACAGAAGGTAGCAAAGTACTGTAAGTCTGTTTGACCAGAGTTTATGGGCTATAACGTCTTTGGACTTGTTGAGACAGGGTCCTGATATGGATATCCTGATATAGATATGGATATCCTGATATCTCTGATATGGAAAAACAATATCAAGCCAACTGGTGCCCCAGTCCTACTTCTGATGGACCCTTAAGAGGAATGTTTCTGAGGTCAAGTACAGCAGAAAATTATATACTTCTAACTTTCAGATGAGTCAACACACACTTGCAACATGCACATATACTGTAAATATACGTATAGCGTAGGGTTTACTTGTGTGTAACGCAAAATCCTTGCGTGATAGGTAAATTCTGTTTGGATATTTGAATTAATCACAAATAATACTGTAAGATTTGGCTATTGGTTTACCAGTGTTCTAAGCTTAGAATCTACAATCACAGAACTTTACTTTGCAACATGCCTACCTAATGCATTTTTACATCTCTACAGTCTTTTTCTTCTTTGAAAAAATAGATTGGTGGGAGATTAGATACTGCAGCCTTGATTAATATCCAATTTAAAGCCTGGATCTTCTTCATCCTTGGCTTGGCATTACAAAGGGCATTTTTCTACTCTTAATGATGACTGGGCAGTTCTGCTATGCGCTGTGTGTATCCACCTAGAATGCATGCTATTGAGATTAACTTGTTGTGGATGATAAAGCGAAATTAAAACCAGATCAGATGAACTGAGTAGCTTGTGGTTTCAGGGTAGGTCTCTCCAACTCAGTGTGTTCCTAACACGTCGGAACAAAGCAGATGCACTCCATCGATTGGTCCAAGCACATTGCCGTTAAGTCAGCGTTCCAGAAATGAGTCGGCATTATCGGATTCTTAAGAGGACTGTAACTCTTCACAGAGAATCACAGAGACGTCTCCACTGGGTGGGCTTTTTGTTTGTTTGTTTTCTTTTCTTTAAGCAGCCTGTTATTGTTACATGAAACCTTTAAAGGCAGCTCGGTGTTCTTCCACAAAGTAGCTTTGCTGCATACCTAGTGGTTAGCTCTCGGACTGGCTTTTCTGCCGGGTTTGTTCACCCATACCGGTTACGTATAAAGATGAGCCCACTTGTCGGTAAGGGCGACTCATGTTTCGTGACATTCGGAGGCTACTCACATTAGCGTTTAGCAGTAGCCCTTGGCTGCATCAAACAAATGCTTTGTGGAAGGTCGATGTGATCCTTGCTCTGGGCCGGACGGTGTGACCAGGAGACCAGGAACAGGGACGTTGGTTGAGGGCAAGACTGAAGATGGGTTTAACCGAACGGCATGTGGCTACATCTCGGAGTGGACGCTTGGTGCGTTTGCAAGGGGACTCTGTGTTATATAGTGTTTGAGAGTAGTGGAGGGTGGTGGATATTGTACAAATGATTCCACTATAAAGTAACTATCGGGATCTGAAAAGGCCTTTGTGTAGCCAGTTAGTGTCCGCTAGGGGGTCAGATTATAGGCACTTTGGAAATTGCTGAGACACTGTATGAAATGGAGGCCTGGATGTTTCCTGGTGTGTTTATTGACAATATACCCCCCACTTCCACACACGGCGAAGAAACAAAACCAATAAAACTCTGGGTGATGCTGTAAGACCTCCCCCACGGAGCTTCATTTCCGTGATCAATGCATGGAATTGTAATGCATTTTGCGGTACGCAAATCTGTAAGAAACATTCCTTTGATCTATAAAACAGATCTATTTTTAATCATGAATCCGCCACCTTCCGTAAAATAGAAGGTCCTTCTTGTTTACCAATAAAATAAAATATCTGATGGGAGAAAATGGCTTTCTGTAACTTGATAGTAGAAACAGCATGTTTCCTGCCCTAGGCTCCAGGCCCCACTGTCTCCGGTGACCCTGTAGTGCTTAAGTGTTAAAGAAGATGGATTCCTCTGTACTTCTATACTTTTATATTTCGAGTGCAGCCTTCAGTTCTGAGTCCATTTTTTCTGTAATCATAAAAGCGCTGTTCGATTCTGCGTGTTCATATGTTGGCGCCTTTCCACAATTACAGAATAATTCTGCAAAGTCTCTGAGACTAACAGGCAGACTCGCTCTTCCTTATCGGCAGTCACAACCTGCCCGTTTGTTTTGTTTCTCTTTTTATTATTATTTTTTTATTCCACGCCTGAGCGAGGGCCGTCGGATGTGGCACCGTTCGCTGCGAGCCTTCGTGGTGGTGCCGTTTGAATGCAGCAGCCATAACCCTCATTCCCATTGCACTGCGCCATGTGCCGGTCCCTCACCTGCTCAGCCACTGCTTCCGGAACATTCCGCTAGATAAATGGGGAGCCAGTGCCCGCAAGCGAGGAGTAAGGACTTTTACATCAGAAAGCGAGAGAGAGAGAGCGAGAAAGGATTAGCTTCGTGTGCTGAAATTCCCACACATGTAATTACCGACTCGGCCACACGGAGCTCACAAGAAATGAGGGAGGGGCGCGTTGACTCCCTGGCTGTATCGGGGGACCATGGGCATCAGCCAGACCCCACTGGCGCTTTCTTTTTGGGGTGTAGGCAGCTGCAACCGACCTAAGCATACATTAGCATACAGATGGGCTCTCATGTTTGTTTATTGTTGTTTTTTTTTCTTTATTGACAGCTCAGGACACACATGGTCCAGAAATGTTTGACACCCACACCGCTAATGATTGGAGCAGATCATTGCCCGACCTCGTTACTGAGCTCATTGGGTATTCCCGGAGTGGGCGTGTCCACAGGGGGTTCTAGTAATGATGTGTCTGTCGTGCAAGACAGAATTTCACCTCGAGTGGAGAGCAGCGGTTCAGAGTCTGGAACAGTCCAATACATCTGAAGAATCAAAGTTGAGGACTTTAATATTAAATTGCAAATGAGCTTATCCGTATTCATCAAGTGCGGCCGGCGCATCGGCGCTCCATGACGGTGTACGGTACAGTACCGCGCAGATTTTGACGGAACGCTTTTTTTAAGACCGTCAGTTTCCTTTCCGCTGGCAGAATATGATCCCATTTGTATTCGTATTAGCGTGACATCAGCAGGTTAACCTTATAATTTGTCTTGATGCCATCCGGTCAATACCTGAAAGCGAGACCATTCTTTATAATGGCAGTAATGTGGTATTGGATACTTGTAGTTACCCTTTTCTCAAGCATGGTGGAAGAGATTTCAAGCACCGGGGGGGGAGCAGTTTGGCAAACGCAGCGTGGAGCCTTTTCGGGCTCCCGGCCAAAGCAGAACCCTTAGTATCGCGGTCCATCAGTGATATTTAAAGATGAAGGGCGTGCATGTTGTCCAGCTTCTGATATATTTTATCTTCCTCGTCTAATCGCTTTATTTATGGGATGCTAGCGGCTAATATTCTAATAGAAGCATTTGGCAAATAGCTGCTTCGTGCTTCCAAAGCAGTCGTTTATTCATTTATTTATTTATTTTTAGAAGCCTCACAGAAATTTAAGCAAGGAGGAGAAACCCATTATGGAGGATTGTGGTGAATTTCAGAGTGTCTGATGGTAATGAAGGAATAATTTTGGTGTTTATTTCCCATCATGCAACTCGGGGAGCTGGGTGGGAGATGTCTCTTTGCAGTGTTCACATCAGCGACTGAGCAGCGATAGACTACAGGGGGCGCTATCGCGGTGATTGGTGGTGAACAAGAGAGGGACCTGAAACGATCTGGCCTGCTGCCGTTTACGGGCGGGCCCATCCTCTATGAAAAGCCTAGCTGAGAGTTGTATTCCTCATACAGCACCTGCAATTGGCGAGAGAGATGCCTGCACCGCGCTGGACGAATAAGGCCTTCTAGCATGAAGGGTAACGGAAGCGAGAGCTTACCGACAGAGGTAATAACGCAGGCTGGGGCTGTGCCATAAAACAGCAGACGGGGTCTCCAGGGTCCCCAGCCATGTGGAACTCAATAACATGGAAGCCGGTTGTAGAGGTGGAGGTCTGCGATGGCCATGGTTACCAGTGAGGTGGTAAATTAACCTTGCTTCTGAGAGCCTGTGCTTGGAGATCCTCTGTTAATGTGTGTTGGTCTCTTTCATGGCTTCATTGGGTGCGTCACGTCTATGTGGTAAACACACTGTGCATGTGTGGGTGTGTCATACAGGATTTG
>JAODKM010000105.1:692767-702894 GCA_026780845.1 Petrocephalus sullivani | reverse complement strand
TTTTCGTTGTTTCGGTGGGTGCGCCCTGTCTGTGGTAAAACCACTTTGTGTGGGTTGGGGTGGTTCAACGGGGTTTGGGTGCGGTGGGGGGGGGGGGGGGGGGGGGGGGGGGGGATATTAAATGGGCCATCAGAGGTTCCAGTATCCATTAAGAGAGGGGGATTCCCATTTCAGTCTAGGGGAAGGGCTTCCCTGTTCAACTGTATGGTTCAGGAATACAGCATACCAGAGCTGTACAGGACTGGTCATGCGAGCCATCCATATACCGGTGTTCTGGAATCCAGTGGAGTACAATGACAAGCCTGTTTTTTTTTTTAAATGGGCTTCAATGTTGTTCTTAGTGTTTGAATCCCTTCCCAAGACTTTACTTTGTCCTGATTTAGTTCATTTATTTATTAATTTATTTATTGGCAGCTGTCTTTAGGGTTAGTTCCCCTCTGTAGGTGTTCATTTCTAATCCTCCCTCACTACAGGTTCTGTTTCTGATGTGAAAACAAAAGGCACGCGGAAAAAAGGGTCTATTTAGCGGCCTTAACATGCTGAAGTTAAACACGATATTGCGGCCAGTCGAGCTGCTGACATTTTGAAAATGGGAAATTTCTCTTCTGGAGAGCGTCCGCGCTCAATTAACTGGTATCATTACATACAATATCGGCGCCAGATAAAAAAAAAAAATAACTGTGAAAGTGTTCTATTTCCCTGCCTGCTAAAGTTCATGCCTGACACAATAATTTTCTCCAACAGCAAAGCGTCTTGACGCGTTTCTAATCCGGTAAGCAAAACCTCATTAATCTCCCCAAGTCAATATTCTTGTTGTAAGTTTCCAGCCCTCCAGATAAACCTGTTTACTGCTTTCCCTGCAATATAACCCACCAAATCAGCGTTATATAATGCCATGATTTCACAATTCCGGAGGTGGACCTACAGATGGCGCTGTCTCTCACATTGCCCCCCTCCTGCCTTTTATAACCGCAGTCACAGACTAGGAGGCCATCTTTGCAGGTGTGTGACTCCCGTCCCTTCGGATACCTGCTCTAAGGACCCTGCTGCGGGTTCTTCGCCATGCTTGTAATTGAACCTTAAATCCTGCACGCATCTTCTGCTGATGAGCTGGCCCTCGCACTCCAGCAGTTTGCGGGGTATGAAAATCTGTTGATCCAACACTTTTCTCTGCGCTCTCTCTCTCATCTCTCTTGCGAGCCCCCCTGGTGGCATCAGCTTTTTAAACCTCTTTGTCTCTGCTGGGTTCTTATTACCACCCTGTAGTTCCGGTGCTTTGCCCCTCCCTGGCTGAGCCCTCGTACTGAAGTCCTTCTCCCGCTGAACCACCCCCCACCCCCCGCTGACTTATATGAACCTGTCTGTAATCAGCTGAAATAGAACCACATCTGGAGAGTCTGAAGCTGTTCTTCACTTTGCCTGAAGAAAAAGTACCAAAGTGCTGAATCACAGCTTCATCCAGTGGCCCGGGAGGAGCACGGCCTGTACATCCCTCATATATTTAGCAGCCCCCGTCGCGGCTCCCGCCGTGAAGCCACAGCCCGGCTAGGTCCTGCCCAGGACAGTCAGCACCAACCGTGGAGGGCAGGCTGTAAGTATGGGCCAGTGGCATGGCCGCCTGAGTGAGTCAGAGGCCAGTGACTGGATTACTGCCCCCCCTACTGCTTCCCCAGGGAAGAACACGAGTTATGTTTTGCTTCTATGGCCCTTCTGCTCACCATCTGGTGGAAACATGCAGCTTGTGATGAAATCTCACCGACTTTCGTGGGGGGGGGGATGATCCACCCCCATGTCCACTTAGCAAGGAAACCTTCATCCCAGCACATTGTGACCGCCCTACTCCCCGCCCATCTCCTGCCCATAATTAGACGCATTTAAAACATCTGATGGTAACAGGGGTGGAGACTATACCCTCTCCTCCTCCTGCAGTAATCTGGGGGCGTGGCTGGGGAGGTCCTGCTTGATTGGCATAGCCAGCGTGTAATAAATGGGGGTTAGTGACTGGGCTGGATTCTAGGATTTTTTTGTTAAAGCGGGGTACATAATTCATATAATGGGACAGACTTTATAATTAACCAATGACATTTCCTTTCGGTGAGTGACAGTGGGGGGCGGGGCACTCAGAGGGCCAATCAGCCTGCTGCATGGGGCCTGTGGCCCTTTGTATGTCTCTGTTTGTGAGGAGTGGTCTCTGTGACCTTGTTCTTCTCTTATATTTCTTACCTGAAACAAGGGCGACTTTTTTTCGGGAGAGTTTGCAATCTTTTTTTCTTATTTCTCCCTTCCCTGCACTTGGGGATGGGATTTTGTGAGAGCATTCCATCGGCAAGGATGTCGGATATTGACACTTGGAGCGTATTCCGAGCCGTTTCGGGTCTCTCCCCCCACCCACACTTGGCAGTGACAGTCAGGCTAATAAAAGTTTACGTAATTTCCGGAAGGCCATGTTTCCAGCCAAAACGTATGGTCCTCCATTTTCCCGGCCGACAGCTCCGGCAGCCAGAGATGTGGCCCGGAATGAGATTTGGACAGCTCACTTGGAGTTTTAATCTGGCCGGGAGAAAAAACAAGCTTTCTGTCAGAAGGGATCCGCCGTCGTCCTGGCCTGTATATCTCCAGCAAACCCGCCCTGTGGCAGCAGGGGAGTTAGAGGGGGAGGAGGAGCCTCTCGCCAGTGTCACGGCGGATAAGTGCCGGTCCGTGGAGTCGCGCCGTCTGCGCCGGAATGCGGCCCGGGGAGCGTAACTCGATCCGACACGGCATAGGTGACGCCGGTGGGATTCCCGTTAAGCCGGGTTGGGCCGTGCCGACAGGGCGCGGAGGCTCCGCGCTCCTCATGTCTGTTCCGAGCTCGCAGAGGCCGACGGCTTTCCCGGAGCAGCGGGCTACCTGCCAGCGGCATTAAGCGCAGGCCTGGCGACTAAGCTGGTCCACGTGTGCTTATGTGAGGTGTAGGCTCTCAGTACAGGGGGCTCGACTTGTATCGATCATTTTAAACAAACGAAAAAACAAATAAAAGCCATTAGCTGATATTGTTTCTGAGCTCCTGACGCATTTCCCACACAAACTTGTTGGCGTGATGCTGCGTCGGCGATGGAACCATCTGGCCTCAGGTAATTAAAGGCGCCTCTCAGTGGCCTCTGCGTGGATGGAGCAGCTGGCCCACCGGGAGTGAGCTTCCTCTGTACTGTAACCATACATCAGGTACTTATCCGTCTCTGTTTGACGCAGCGGTGAGTAGCAGCCCACCCCTTCCTAATGCTAAGAGTGTGTGTGTGTGTGTGTGTGTACATACATATATACATAGCGCTGGCCAAAATTATTAGAGCACCTGACAGACCTGAAAATATTTTTGTCTCCAAAACATGATTTCATTTCATAATGTTTTAATATTTGGTATGTCCACCTTTTGCAGCAATTACAGCAGTACATCTCTCTGGAACTTCAACACTAATGGTATCCTATGCCTTCTGCAATTCAAGCCAAAGGCTTTCTTTTAAATGTGTCTCTCAATCATGTGAAAACCACCTTTAAATACTGAGAAGTGGTTCAGGTTGCCATGGTTAGTGTTATGCCCATAGAAGTGAATAGAGAGTCCCCATAAAGGGTTAGATACCTGATCTTTGTCTGTGTGTGTGCAGAGTCTTTGTATTTGTGTATAATGGCCAGGATGAGTCAAGGTCAGTTTTGTGAAAGCAAAATCAGAGGAGAAGGGCCAGATTGGGTGCTGTGTATAATGGCGAAAGTGGATCCTACCTGGCACTATGTGTGTGTGTATGGAGAGGGGGGATTGTGTATATATACATATGAGTGTATGTATAAATGCATGTGGGTGTGTATATGTACTGTATAAACACACACATGCATAATATTCAGATTTTTTTCCCGGTTTTTACCCCAGGCCGCTGACATGCCCGACGCACCCATGGAATAAATCCCGGCCAATTTTCCGACCCCTCTAGGCAGGAATAAGCTAATTTATTCCGCCACCAGGGGCTCCCCGTCACAATCGGTGAATAAGCCAGCGCGCGATTCCCGTCCCGCAATCTGGTCCGTGGGAGGTGCCCCCCCCCAACCCTCCCTAGTCCCAAATCCACCCGTTCCATGTCGCGGCGTCTCCGACCACCGTGCGCAGGACAATCCGGAGCTCAGGGGTGCCTTAAAATGCCTCCGCTCCAAGCGTAATAATAAACCTAACGCCCCGTGGAAAATCGCTGTGAATTAATGTGGAAATTTCAGCGCCGTGCCGGGCCTTATCTGGGGAATAGAAAAAGGCGGATATGGAGAGTGCCGGAATGGTACTGATACAGCAGCCCGGGAAGGCGTTCCGGGGGCAGCGCTGAGGCTATGCCGGTGGCCCCGTGCCTCACACCTCTACAGCTGTGCCTTAATTTCCTCTTCCTGACTTCGTGCGTGGAGTTGCTAAGTCCTCCCAGTCTGTTTTTCAGCAGCTTGCAGTTCAGATAGTGTGTGCGCACTCAGCGGCGGCGTTTACCGTCGTGGAAACCACACATTGGCCACAAAGTTACGGCACTAAATATTAAATAAACAAAATCCTTGTTCAGGAGATGGAGGAACAGCAAGTTATGCCCACCAGCTAGCTAGCTACACAACGTTATGGTTGTGAAATGTGGCCCCACAACTCTCTCCCGCAGCATAAACCGAACAGGACGACTGCTCCCTTCCTTCTTCATAAAGATTCTACATTTATTTATTTATTTATTTTTAACGCGCTAAACGGTTCTTTTAAAATCTGACGGGTCGATATCAGCCTGTGTAGTCAGTGCCCCAACAAGCGTCACCTCTGTTCAAACTCCTCTCTTTGTTGTTCGAAACCAGAGACTTAATATTCACTGTTCTTCGCCAGCCATTTACAAAATGCATGCAAATGATCCCAGCAGGGTCAGCACAAATCCCTGCAAATTGCTTTACTCGGAGTGCGAGCGAGGTACAAAATTTCTGGATAAATCACACCAGCTGAAAGGTTTTTTTTTTTTTCTTCTTTTTTATGTAAGTGTGTTTTGGAAGTCATGATCTGCTGTGTGATAAAAGGTCATGACCCAGCCCATGTGATCAGGGGGACAGCGATGTATTGGAGTCACATGATATTGTTCATGGTTGCTATTGGTTATCCTCTCTGGGCGCAGAAGACACAGTGATATGTGAGATGGAGACCAATTACCTGCACAAGATCACCCAACTATGAGTCACTGATGCTCTAATTCTGGTTGTCCACTACAGACAAAATTATTAAGAAGAAGAATTGTCTATAAAGACAACTACTGAAGACGAATAAATTAAAGATATAATGAATAAAATGAATTGCGGTTAAGGGTGATTGGTTGGACTTGATGTGTCATTCACTATTCACTACTGTACGAGTATGTTTCCTAGTGCCACTGCGCCCTTGTGTACACCACTGCATATTGTTTGCCTCACGTTTCTGGGATATGCTTGGACCAGGCTGGGATGGAGCCAACCATTCACAAAGGTAAAGACAAAAAATCAAGCAGTTTGGCTGGTGAAAAAGAACAAAAAAGAAAACATTAAACTAAACTGAAGACAGATGCTTTGGGGAGAGAGAAATGGCCCTAAACGAGCGAGGGCCACTTACAGGTTTCAGAGGTGTCATCAGCTCTGTGCTCTGGGTCAGGGGAGCTGAGCCAAAACGGGACAAACCAATATATATATAAACTTCAGTGAGGCGGGGACAGGAGGAACCAATCAATTGGAGGGGATCGATGGTGGCCCCTCCCGGGACGCGGGTGGCTCCACCCACATAGCATCCCGCTCCCGTGCTGTTGCCTTATTCAATAGATGGGCCATGAATTAAATGGAATTTAATTCTCAGCTTAGGTGTGGTGTTTCTGCTACCTCTGCATATTTACACGTGATACAGCCCTTCCTGACACGCAGATGCCATTTAGGACCGAAGACCACGTCTCATCTTGGCATTTTTAACCGTCTGTCTCTTCCCGGCAGCACAACCAAAATGTTTCCCGGTCGAATCGAATAATTAACTGTAATTAATGCAGTTGCACATCTATTGATTTCACGTGATCATATTTGTGGTATATTGCTTTATAATGGCAGTTTAATGTCACTGGCATTTGGCCATGAGACGCTGTTGCAATTCATTGCTTATGAGATAACAAGGAGCTAGCAGATGGTTTACAGTTAAGTACAATGAAGAACATGAAGCTGCTTATTTCTCGTCGGATCAAAGGCTGCTTAAAGCCATTTCTCGCTTAAAAAAGTAGTCATTGTATTCATTTGAATTATTCTCATGGTGCAGTGACTCAGTGGGTAACAGCATACCCTCACATCTTCTCCATGGTCATGGTTTGATTTCCAACTCAGTGCGTTTGGAACCCTGGGATCTGCTGTGAGGGTGCTCCTGTGTCCTGTGAAAGACTGGCATCCCGTCCTGGGTATTCTTGTGCCCTGTGAAGGACTGGCATCCCATCCTGGGTGTTCTTGTGCCTTGTGAAGGACTGACATACCATTCTGGGTGTTCTTGTCCCCTGTGAAGGACTGACATCCCATCCTGGGTGTTCTTGTCCCCTGTGAAGGACTGGCATCCCGTCCTGGGTGTTCTTGTGCCCTGTGAAGGACTGACATCCCGTCCTGGGTGTTCTTGTCCCCTGAGAAGGACTGACATCCCATCCTGGGTGTTCTTGTCCCCTGAGAAGGACTGGCATCCCGTCCTGGGTGTTCTTGTGCCCTGTGAAGGACTGACATCCCGTCCTGGGTGTTCTTGTGCCCTGTGAAGGACTGACATCCCGTCCTGGGTGTTTTTGTCCCCTGAGAAGGACTGACATCCCATCCCATCCCTTCTTGTCCCCTGTGAAATACTGGTGTATTGCTCAGTACCCAGAGCACACGGATCATATTTGTGATCTTGCTAACTTGCCTCCCAAGAACAAAGTTGGTGTGCAACGAATCTTGGGCTTGGTCTTGTTTGACTAGTATGCAACTGACATATCCTTTATATTTGGGACGGAGCAAGGACGACATCGGGGGATTGTTACCACCCTCCACAGACTCCCTCGGACCATGAACTGAGGAAGTTGTCATTGAAGATGGCTGCATTGATGACAACTACTATGGGAGAAATTAACAGCATAATGCAGAATGAAAGTTTAGCAAGTCACACGAGGAATAACTGAGATTTTGGGGTAAGATATGTGACAAGCACAAGTCAGGAGAAGTGGCTGAGCTGTAATTACAGTAATTAGTTAAAGGAGCTCTGGGATACGGTGGTAGAAATGAAATGGAATTCCCCCGAGTCCCTGCAGCGGTTTGGGATTTTCCATAAAGAAACGGCTGAGGAAGAAGGAACTGTGCAGCTAGGTGTCAGGTCTTATCTCTGTGCTGTAGTCATGCTGTTTTTATCATGGTGGGGCACAAGCAAAACCACAGATAAGGCTCTCGTTTCCCGTCCATCCTGCCCACGATCCCTCTTGGCGTCAGACGCATGCGAAATTCCTGAACGCAAAATTGTTAACGTGCGAGCCAGTCACCAAAAAGCCTTGCTGCTTATTTGAATGCAGAATTAGGTTATGAGCCTACAAGGTAGATTAAGATGTGCCATCTGAAGAGGCCAAGAAGTAATTTTCCTACCTCTGAAACACAATGATGGAAAAAGAATAAAAGACAAGATAGTTATATACATGCTAACATTAATCTTATAGTGTGCTTCTATATTTCTTGTCGGCTAAAACAAACGGCCAGCCCCAGAGCAGCGGGGAAAATATGTTTCCGTCCGCCCGTGAAAACAAACACGGCAGGAAAATTGCCTCTTGTCTGAAGTCGTTTTTGTTGTGGCTGAGAAGCCGGCTGATTGGACGGCGACTCCAGGACGGGCGCTAGCTAAAGGCCTATTTGCATATCTGCCTGCCAGGAGAACTCATTAATAATGAAAGAGATTGACCTTGCTTCATGTTCAGAACCTCTTGCTCGTGATTCGATTCCCTGGCTGATGAGGCCCGGCCTTATAATGAGGGATGTAATAAGCCCTCTCGAAGCTCTCCTTCTGGCCTATCTCATCGCGAAGCCCCGGGAGCCTTAGTGTCCTCAGCTGCTCTCTAAGACCACTGCAGAGCCCATCTGCTTCATTCAGGTGGACGCAGACCTTGGACTCGTAGGCAGTGATACCCCCTGATATCCCTTTAGTACATATTGTTTCAATACTGCCCTTCAGATCATTTTTTTTTCAGTCAGTGTTGTTTCTGTATGGCCAGTCTGAGTATTGTTTCAGTGTTGTTAGTCTGAGTATTGTTTCAGTGCTGTTAGTCTGAGTATTGTTTCAGTGCTGTTAGTCTGACTATTGTTTCAGTACTGTTAGTCTGAGTATTGTTTCAATGCTGTTAGTCTGAGTATTGTTTCAGTACTGTTAGTCTGAGTATTGTTTCAGTTCTGTTAGTCTGAGTATTGTTTTAGTACTGTTAGTCCGAGTATTGTTTTGGTACTGTTAGTCTGAGTATTGTTTAATTTTGCAACACTGCTCTATTGCACTAGTACAGGTACTCTGGAATCCTTCTTTTTTCCATTTTCCTATCTTTCTCTCCTTCAACATCTACTCATGCATTTGAGAACAAAGCTTGAGGTCATCGGTTTATCTGGAGCATTTTGCGGTGGGAAGGATTAAGGGCCATGCTCTAGGAGCTAATGGAAATGTGACTTTTTGGAAATGGGATTCGAACCGGCGACCTTCCGAATCCAAACCTGCTGAGCCACACGCAGGCCTGTCAGAGTGTTGTTTCAGTGCTGCTAAATTAATGTAAGACCACATTAGCCACCATTCACAATGCATTGGTTTCCTGGCACAAAAGCCCCATATTACTTTGAAAAATGTTTCTGTGGGCTGTTTCGATTTGAACTGTATCATTGCGTGTCCCCGGCTGCGGGGGTCTGCTTTAGGGAGAGGCAGTCCGTGCCGTCCACTAAATGTCAGCAAAGGAGCTGCTGGGAGCCGTAATCTGGTAGGTCAGATGTCAACAGGGAGAAGCCACGCATAAGTTTCTTTCGGCACCGGATGGAGGGGGAGGCGTGGACTTATCGTCATGGCACCTTCTGACAACATAATCAATCACAGAGTTTGGGGCGGCTTCTCGGCATGATAGAGGCGACAGGTGAGCTCGCTAATGTCAGGTGTTGCACAGCCTAACAGACAGATAATTGAAAAAAACATTTCATCTTATCGCCTAAACCGTGAGCTGAAACGCATTTTATATCAATTTATTTGTCTGATTTGGCCCAGAATGAGTAGTTTAAACTTTTGATCCCTGAATTTTTATAGGACTTCAGCTGCAGTTACCGTGCTTGGGAAAGGTGATGGACGGTGGCCCACCTGTCATTTCTCATCTATGAGTCTATGGATCCATTTCGTCGCCGCAGCTACACTCGCTTTCTGTCTCGTCAAAGCGTATCTGTCTGCTACGAGCTCTTTTCGGGAGGAGGCGCGATTGGCCGTGCGGCATCTGATGGGGCCTTACACTGTTCTGGGGAGTGAATTCAACATGTGTCCGATTTTCTGAACACAGGAATAGCTGGAAACTGGAAGTAAAAGGAGTCAACTATACTACACGCTTCTCATTTGTCATATTTATGCTGTGACGGCATCTGAAAATTGAGTTTGCATGTTCTCCCTGCGCTTGTAGGTACTAGCGCTTGAAATGCAAATGGACATACCTAAATTGTGTGAAGGTTTTCACCCACAATGCACTGGTGTACCATCCAGGGTGTCGCCTGGGTCCTGTGCTGTCTGGGATGGGCTCCAAACCCTCCCCCCCGGCATGCCTGTGTTGGATAAGCAGTTATAGAAGATGGATGGATTGATAATTCTGAAAAAAATATATGTCTCTAATAACTCAAATGTATTCTCTGCAGGCATTTTGGCTACGGATAGTGCAAGACTTGTAGATTCCTTCTGTAGTTTGTTCTTATGGAGCCCTATTACCTTTAATTGTGTGTCAGCGGTAATGAGATTTAATGCTCTTTACATTGTAAATGCTCCAGAAGCTTATTCCAACATCCAGGCTTAAGCCAAGCCCCTTTGTGGTTACGGGGTTGTATTTATGTCCTTTGGGGGGGTGGGGGGGTGGGTGTGGGTTTTATGTCTTAGG
>JAODKM010000105.1:673316-684133 GCA_026780845.1 Petrocephalus sullivani | reverse complement strand
GTATGGTGTAGAGCTGGCCCACGGTGCAGTATGGTCTGGATCTGGCCCATGGTGCAGTATGGTGTAGAGCTGGCCCACGGTGCAGTATTGTCTGGATCTGGCCCATGGTGCAGTATGGTGTAGAGCTGGCCCACGGTGCAGTATTGTCTGGATCTGGCCCATGGTGCAGTATGGTGTAGAGCTGGCCCACAGTGCAGGCCCACGGTGCAGTATGGCGTAGAGCTGGTCCATGCTGTTATTGTCTCACATTCAGTGCTCAGGGGGAGCATGCTGACAAAAGGCAGGAATATAGTGAGTCAAATCAAACGGAGTAGCGTAGCATTGATCTGATCAGAGCTGTTTATAGTATGATCATCCCTTAAAGCCAAAAACAAATAATGGCTGCTTGGTTTGCGGGGCTATGTGCCAGGTCCCGAGAGGCTTTTTTATATAGCTTATCCGTGACCAAAGTACTTTACTTCTGTCACTTTGGTGGAAAGGAAAACAAATAAACAAAAATGAAACAAACTGTTCCAATCTAGTGTTAATTTGAAAGGCAATGATTCAGAGCAAGAGCCCTCACTCCCATCTGTGTTCCAAAGGGTTCCGGAATGTGTCAGTGGGGCCTGTGATGCTCCTTCATACCAAACTTGTTTTGATTGGACCAGATGTGTCCCATTTGCTCCCTGAGACTGCCGATGGCTTCCTGTCACTAGTACGCTGTTGCTAGGTGGAGGATGATGGAATCACTCGCTACCAAGAAGCAGTTGGCAAGTTGACCGGTTTAAATTCTTTAAGTTGGCGCTAATGATAATAGCGTCAGTTACCCGCAGTTTTCAGTGGATCGCGGTTCTTCGTCCCGTGGGTTTTCAGCTACCCTTCAACAGAACCTCTGCTTAACCCCTGACCTCTGACGGTTCACTGAACCCGACCTACGAGCAGCGAAAACCCAACTCCGGAAACTAAACCTGAGCATCTCCATGAAAGCGTTAGCGCCAAATTACACAGCTAATTCCTTAAAAGCCCCCTCTCAGCCACCTGTTGCACTTCCAAAGAGCGAGCGGTGGGCCTCACTTATGAATCTCAAACTCAGAGAAAATACGGAGTTTTAAACACCCACAAATCTTGTAAAGACTGTGAACTGTTTTCCTCTGTGGTTTATCACACAATAATGTTTTCATAACTGCTGAATGTGCATGTCTGAAGCTATTTTCACTGTAGCCTCAAATAAGCTTATTAATCCATATTAAGTGGTCTAAATGGCCTTTCATAAGAAAAGTAACATTCTAAGAGCAATTAGTACAAAGCCCGCCTAATTACTCTTACTTTACCATGCTGCCGGCATGCATTGTAAACAATCCCTTGCATTTCCTGCCTTTTTAAGGCCATGGGACCTGGCAAATGATTCCTTTATAGTCCAGAAGTTTCAATGTACGACAAGCAAGCATGCGTACTCCTCAGAAATGTACAGGCTGGACACTACAATTCTTCACTCCATGCGCATGTTGGTTGAGCCCCCATGTGAGGAGGACTGAAAACAGCTTTTCTTCCTCAGATCATTCACCTGCTTAACATTCTGACCGGTCCCAGTCTAATACCAGGTTTGTAAAATGGACTCGCAACTTTGTATCTAACGTTTGTTATTCCACGGTCTGCTTCCATACCAGGTTTACAATCTTTCCCCACCAATCAGGTGGTTAACGGTATCTCTACATGTCCATACTGTATTTTAAAATGTCAAATGTCATGTCTTTATTATGTTTATATGTATTAGTGTTCTATCCATCCATCCATTTCCTGCATCCTCTTATCCTATTCAGTCACGGGGCCTATCCCGGAGACTCTATTTATTCTATTTAATACTTATTCTTCATTTGCACTCCGACCAAGGAGAACAAAATTTCAGCTCAGTGTATGACTCCACGTGTCGGATATCTGAAGCTGACAATAAAAGATTCTCTGGCTTGTCTTTGTGTTGTTGAAGATCAACGATGTATAAGTGGTAGGCTCCCGGCTTGACAACGTTTTTGTGTCCTTATAGGGTTTCTGTCCGTCTGTCCCATACACTGCGGTTAAAAAGTAGCACCGTGGGTAAGCTGTCATGCTATTGTGGAGCTGTGACCCCGTGTTTATTGCGTAGGCCGACCGTTTATCAGGTAATAATGTCCTCTCCATAACATCACAGGCCCAGACCTCCTGCTGATCTCATTAGGATAATCAGATGCTGCAGAAACGGCTTCCCAGCCAGCCGAATGAAGGGTTATGATTATAAGAAGTGTCGATAGAAAGCGTCCTCATCTCTCGCTGCGATCCGCAGCGATAACAAACTAAACAGCACTTCAGTGTGCGAGCAGCAAAGCTGTCTTCAGATGATGGGATCAAAACCGTGAATTAGACTATCTGAGGCCTGTCGACGGGCCAGAGAATGTCGTTTTATCGGTTAGCGATCGATGGCTCTTAAAAGATCTCGGAATGTCACAGAATATTAAATAAATTAATTAATTAATAAAAACGTTCAGAGCAGAATTAATGTGGGTTGAGTGAAAATAAATCAGCACTGGCAGCAAGAAAACGGAGGTGCACTCTGCGCTGGGCTGAGTCACTGCGCCACGGCACTGCTTCCAAGGAACCGGGTTCGAATCCGGTAGGTGTCAGGTTGGCGCGTTCGCCCCATGTCTGTGTGGGTTTGCGCCCATAGTCCAAACAGGTGTGGTTTGGGTGACTTCTGACTGCCCATTACCGTATGGGACGTGTCTGTATACAGGCTCTGTCTGAATCAGCATAACATCATGTGGATAGACAGGCATTCACAGAAGGGAGGGAAACGTGCTGTCATCCGTACTTGGATAAACCATCAAACCATTCATCTTCCAACTCCTTATCCTGGTCAGGGTCACGGGTGGGGGGGGCAGGAGCCTATCCTGGGCAGTGGGGGGTGCTAGCCTGGGGTCCATCTTAGATGGGATGGCAGTTTGACACAACAACAATTAGAACAAATACAATTGTAATAATGCAATTTTACATAAAGTATAGTACGGTATAGTATATTATAGCAGCTTCAGTACTGTATAACATTACTCCATGTTTTCAAGAATTTCGGCTTGAGATTGATGCAGTTTATCTCATCTGTATGTCACGTACACCAGCACGTTCTACAGAGACAGAGGTGTCCGTGTCTTTCTGCCCAGCCTCTAGCCTCTATGCTCGCAGGAGTCCAACACCCCCCCCCCACACACACACACACACCCTCCAGAACACCCTGACATTCGCTATTAAAATAAAGATTGCTACAGATGCAGTGCAGAGTTCCTGTCTGGGTTCCTGCTGGTGTTTAAAATAGACAGGTCTTTGGGGAGGAGGTTGTTCATTACCTGAGCTTGGGCTCACACGGGCAGACTCCTTCCAAGGACATCTGCTTATTCATTATGGATGGGACACTGGGCCCCAGATCCAGATTGCAGCTTGTTTTCACTACCTGTGCCTAATGTCCCAAAGCTGCCTCAGAAATCGCTAATGGACTCTTAGCCAACTGTGCGTATTTTCCTTAGAAGGTATGCGATTCGTGCATAAACAGCCCAGTGTGTTTACTCACAGTCTCATCTTAACTTCCGTTTGCATTAAAACCCAGTGCATCAGCAGTCTATGCCAGAATGTGCCCCAGAGTTCTGTGCCAACTAGATGGTATCATTGCCGAAGTCTTAAAAAAAATGCCTACAAAAGCAGCATGATTATCTGCAATAGTAGTTGCTGATCCAGTAAATTATGTAAGTCATGTTGAACATGGAATTACATTTGTGGGGGTGGTGTGCGGTTTGGTGTGTTTTGGCTTGGGGCCCATGTCCAAGGTCATAGGTTCAAATCGTATTGCTGGCTAGTTTTATTATTATTGTTTGGCTCTTGAACAAGACCCATAACCATAGCCCTGCTCTCTGACCCTTAAGCTTGCTTCACTTTCCTGCAGCTTAAGACAAATATGTCCACCTAATTAATGCAATGCAATTTAATGATGTCATATATTGATGTTATGTGTTAGCTGAAAAGGAAGGATCCAAGGCAAGATACTGGTCTCCCTTGAGTCTCCTGTTAACTTTTGGTCCTGGTCATGTGCACTGAGTTCCCCATAGCACTTTAACTCCTTGAGGTTTATGGTTGGCCAACTCGGTGCTGAATTGCCTTAAACCAATTAAACTCGCACCTCCTTGGGTCATCTTTTCCATTACTTTTTGCTTAGAGTGCAGAAGGACTACATAATATCACACCTCATATAATGCGTGAGACATGTTGTGCATTTAAACAGGAATTTGTAGTGTTCATTAACATCACAATGGTGTCTTAGTTGGTAGCACTGTAGTCTCTCAACTGCATGTTTACGGGTTCAGATCCGGGCAATTCTGGGTGTCTGAACCCTGTATTTGAACAGGTTATCTCTGGCTGTCCTAAAGTCCAGCAGTACTGTCTCTAAATTTCCCATAATGCATCTGCGCCTGTGTGTGTCATGGTATACTACACTCCATAATCACCAAGACCATACACTTCATAAGGGATTCAGCAAGATGGGCAGATGGTTTAAGTCTGAAAATAAGACTGAAAAAATACATTTCAGTCCATCCTAAATTTAAATATTTTTCACCTAATATCTTATTTTACACAATGAATCATGATGTCAAGTTAGATTCAATATATGGATTTTTACTAAAAGCCCCCTTTTTCCTTCATTAGAAGCTGGATCTTCATTTGTAGAGAGTCGTCTACTCGGTGTGGGCACTCGATAGAGCTGTGGATCCTCTCTCCCCTCGCCGAGTTATTGATCGCCGTTTTCAGCTAAGCCTTTATTAAAAGTAGCTAAAAAATTGAAGTGCGTCTGCGAGGGTCTTTTGGGAGGGTGTGGAAAACACGCCCCGTGGTGGAATCCCACCAAAGCCGGCTGGACGACACTTAATATTGACGAATAAAATGGCGGAGATGGATCGAACGAAAGAAGAGTCATCATTAATTGTCTGGAGGGTCTTCCTTGGGGATGGATGCTGTCCAGATATCAGTAATGGCTCTATATTTCTGTAGCATAAGAAAAAAATGGAAAAAATCAGTGATTTCATTGGCATATTTTTTGGCAGTACATAAAGCGTGAACGATATAAACAATGTCCAAAACAAAAAAAAAGGTTAAATAAAGTGATGCGTGAAGCCGTGAAGGGATTTTAGCGAGCGTGCCAGGTAAATGGACAGCAAAGATATTCCCACTTGGTGCCGGCTCAAGGCTGATGCGCCTTATTCTACACAGCATGTTCCAGATTTCGCTTTCAGAAATGTATGTTCTATTTAAGGTAAAACAGGGTATAACTGCAGATCTGTGTCTGTACTGGGACTTGGCAGGTTGTGGCGTAGTCCACAGATTGGCTGATATGTGTGAGAACAAGCTGCATTGTATTTTAAGTAATTATTATGTGCAATTCATTTACTGTAACACAGGCGTGAAACAGACCACAGGCAGAAGTGACGAAACTAAATACCTGTCCCTTCCTGTAGGCAGAATTGGTTGGTTCTTAGTAGCACCACCTTGAATTATGGTTCTCTCTAGTATTCTTTGTGTGGGCTGTGCTAATTAGCATTTAGCGCGCGACTTTACTGAAAACACTGGCTGCTGGATTCTGTTCAACAGCGGGTGACGGATTTATATTTCTAAACATTAAAAGAGAGAGCGTAAGGTTTGATTCAACATCTCCCAAGGTATAATGCTAACACAGAAAAGGGGAATGGGCTAATTGGACTATAAAACTTTATCAGTATCAGGTCTGAAAAGCTAAAATAACAATCATTCCACAAGTAACAATACCTTTTGACAGTGACGCCCACCCTGAGGAAAGGGGGCATTGTCTTTTATTCCCAGAATCCTTTGGGCAGATGTACAGATTCTTGACTGCAGCGCTGTGCCATTGTTTAAACAAATCAGAAATGTCAGTGGTTTGGCTTCCAGGCAGATGAACCACATACGCCCTGAACCGTAAACGGTTCTCCCTCTTTGAAAGGTCTCCCAAACAGCGGGAAGGTCTTTAAAACTACGAGCTGAAACGGAGGGAAGCCATATGGAGCCCTGCTCCAGCAGATTCGCCTACCTCCTGTCCTGCCCTCATTAAATGGGGTGTGTATAGGGACGGGGCCAGAGGGCCACTTGTCGCAGCTGATTGGTCCTTAGACTGGCCCCGTCCCTTTCAATTGCCAATTCAAAATATAAGATAGAAACTAAATATAAGCAGGCAGAAAAACGTAGGAAAGGCAGAGAGGCTTTTAGTTTAGGATCCGGAAGTTTATTGGCTAACGATATGGTTGGGCTTTCTTTATGAATTATGGCTCACAACCTTATACTATATACTAGATATACTAGAACTAGAATTTATATATACTAGAATTGCCCTGGCATCAGAACAGCCAGTGTAAGATCCATTAACTGTCTCCAATTTGGTTTTAACCTGATGAGCGGATTGATAGCCGGGCAGTGAACGGCCCCCTCCCTCCCCAGCCTGGTCGCCCTCCAAGCATGGGCATGGAGAGGCACTCCTGTGAGCCGCCGTCTAATGGGACTCCAGCAGAGGCTGAACCAAAGGGTTCCTGGCTCCGGGACTCCGCTCCGAACAGAATGTTTGATGAAAGGGGAGATGTAATTACTACCCACCCCTCGTTTGGCTGGATAAAGTCAGACAACACAAACAGTTTAGCGAGGAGCGAGATGGTATTATGGGCGGATTTCGGGGTGAAGGTGCAGCTCTGGCTGCAGAAAGTCACAAACAAAGCGGAAGTCAAAATGGGGCAGTATAATTACCGTCTCGTCATAGTCTGGTGTTTAGTAGAGGCTCTGGATACATTCAGGTAGGGCTTTTCAGCACCAAATGCCTAGCTTGATGCATTTAGTGTGTTTAAGCGATTCAGATGGTGAGGAAGGTTAAAGGATTCCTGGCCAGTCAGTGCAGACAATGTCATCCCGTAACCGGATATTTGACAAGTGTATATGTTGTACCTCTGCTGAGAGGAAGCAGGTGACCTTGTTTAAACACCCCCCGGTCTTATTAGGGTTGCGAGTGATGTCGTCTCAGAGGCTCTCTGCTTCGCTCACATTCGAGGTTGAGAGGCCACACTACCAGTAGGGGGCGTATTCGGGGACAGGGCCATAGGACACCGACTCCAGCTGATAAGTGTCCCCTCTCCTGTTGCTCACAAATGCAAAGCATATCATTGGCTAATGATGAGATTGGACCCTCTGTATGAATTATGGCCCTTAATATGCCCCCACCTTAAAACAGAAAAAAAAAAGTTAAATTGCCCCAGAGACCCAGGGATGTTGTTGAGATGGAGGCTTTGTGGCTTTAGCACCCCCTGCAGTTAGGGCTGGAGGTCTGTTGTGCTCGCTTCCCTGGTCGCCGGCAAGAGCGCGCACCTTAGCAACGAGCTAGTGAGGCTGGCCACTAGATGGCGACAGCAGGACCAGCGGCTGCTCAATAGCTGTGGAATGAAACTCAAGGGTGCCTCCTATCGCCTCGTGCTGGGGAATCAGGCGGCTGACGAAGGGCACCGGACGCTAGAGAGCCCTTTGCCAAACGTGAGCTCCTCACCTCGGAAGCTGATACTGCCACTTCCACGGATCCATACTGCCATCATCGCACTTCTGAACGTTTTTGAAACTTCAGAATAGAGGTCGACCAATATATTGGTTGGCCAACATATTGGGCCGATATTTAGCATTTTTCATAAGAGTCCTGGGAGAGAATGGAACGGCTTAAATTCTGGGGCCGGTTGCACAAAACACCTTAAGCTAAGATTTCCTTAAAATCAAGTCAGTTGCACAAAACATCCTTAAATGTACCTCTGACTGTACCTTAACCGCAGCACGCCGTTTACGGCCGATATATCGGGCCGATATTTAGCATTTTTTAATGTGTTGACCGATATTCGAGTGTAGTTCGCCGATTTACAGACAGGCACGTCTGCGGGCAGCCCAGTTGCTGTGGAACACATGACCCATGCTGCCGCCTGTGCAGGACCCCTGCCAGAACTTTCATACGAGTCCTGAGAGAGAACGGAACGGCTTAAATCCTGGGGCCGGTTGTACAAAACACCTTGAGTTAAGATTTCCTTAAAATCAAGTCAGTTGCACAAAACATCCTTAAATGTCCTCCTTAAGGTTTCCTTAAAATGTAAGTATTCCTCTCCACTATTTTTTCTCAACATTCCAATTCCCTCCACTCAAGTCCAGTATTTTCTCCTTATCTTGGTCTTATACTTATGGAATCCGTAACTTAGCGGTTACACAAAAGACTTTAAGAACCAAAGTGAGGAGAATAACTTAAGGTATCTCTGACTGTACCCTAACCGCAGCACGCCGTTTATGGCCGTAAATGAAGAAAATTAACACATCCCAAGAAGAGAATTCCATGACTGCATATGATCATGATCAATTGATCTAGCATTATAGATTTGACTGACAGTCAATTTATAATTGTATGTATACGGCCCGCGACATTTAATTTAATCTGGCTAACACTGGTAAGTTTCACCGCCGGTACCAGCAAAAAGACATAAGTATATCGGTTATTCGATCGTATTTTCGATGCAGAAACATGTAGACACATGCAGAATAAGGTATTCATTAATGCATTTAATGTAACTGAGATGCAAAAATAAATCCATCTGCTCAGGTTTTGCTCGCCTGTTTCTCTCTCTTTTCCCCATATGTTTGCGTAACTTCTAAGTTGCCACCGGTGGAAATCCGGCTTTTGTTTTTATTTTATTTATATTCATCAAACGCAAAATATGTTTAATGCCATTGGCAGTATCATACTTAATGGGAAAACTTAAGGTGTTTTGTGCAACCGGGCCCAGATCTTTCAAAGACCTATATATTTAACTGGTTTGCTATGAAGTGTTGCTTTGAAAGAAACCGCGAATAGCCTACAGAACCGTCGGGAACTGGTGTAATGATAGCGAGCCGTTAACCAGCTCTAATTTTCTGCCAGGACAGTATCCATTTTCTTATGGATTTTTTTTGTTGTTAAATTTACGGACATTAGCGAGTGTACTTCCTCCCACAATGCAACACGGTACTTTTAACTCTATTTTTACGGACTTTTCTTACAGTGTAGCTTACAGGTAACATTAAGGATGGGTATTAAAAAAAATCGAAGTTTTGTGCGTTTATTTAAGTGTATATAGTTTGTTTATATGTAGGGTGGCCAGATAATCTATGTCATCCCGGAAAATTTGAGCTAGGACGGGATTTGTAAACTACCATTTCAATTTAAAGGACCTACCCTACATATAAACACCCTATTTATATGTAAGTTTACACTTATGTTCTAAGTCAGTGTTCAGTAAATGTTAAGTTGAGAAATGTTGTGTATCCTATATCATTAGTGTGGTATTTTACCGTGCAAATAGAGGGGAAAACGTCCAAATATTGGGACAAAAAAAATCGGCAGCATATATCGGCCATCCGCAGACTCTGACTTCTAAATATCGGCATCGGCTATAGAAAAACTCATATCGGTTGACCTCTACTTCAGAATGCCAGGAAGCTTGTCCTTCTCGCCTCTGACCAGAGATGTGATGCCTTTAAGCTTTATGTCAGTTTGGACCAACGTGCCTCAAATGATCAAATACATTAAAGTATCAACGTCTTTTCCTCAGCTAACGTTTATCTGTGTTAACTATACATGCCGAGAAAGCCTAGTCTGCTATAACCAGTAGCTGAACAGCTGATCTGCCGTGAATCCGCAGAGATATATCATTACATCAGTCATAACAAGATGTTTTTCGGATTTAACGTTTTCATGATTGCACGTTTCAGTAATCAGTGTATTGAGGATGAAAGTCAATTAAATTATATATTTCCCTATATGAAATTAGCTACCTGATGACTTGCCTCACAAACCTGCGAGAGGTGTGCTATTAAAGTTATTACGAAGGTGGCGGCAGCTAAGCTGGATAATAAGGGGTAGTTATCTCCTGATGTCCGCCTGCTCTGTAGCTCCGAAAAGCCCGAGTACGAGAGCCTGAGTATCTGGCAGCGGGGACAAGGTCCAAGATCTGAGGTAATTAGCCCTGATGTTGAGGGGAGGCCATTTGTCTTAGTCTGTCTGATCTGATCCATCACTGTGCGAGGCTGTGATGCCCTCAGGGGAGAAGAGCTGTGTGTGAGTGAGCATGTGTGTGCGTGTGCACGTGTGCATTGATATATCACGCCCCCAAAACTGATAGCACAGGTTTGGAGAAAAAATACCACAGAGGCCATTTTAAAGGGAAACAAAGTCTTTTAAGAATCGTTATTTTTATGAGTTTTAATCATCTTTAAATGACCTCATTTATTTTACTTTGTTGTTTTTGGAGTCTTGAGAAATGTAAACGTCACTGTGTGTGTGTGTGTGTGTGTCGGTATGGAATCTGCGTGTGTGTATGTGTATGTCGGTATGAAATGTGCGTGTGTGTGTGTAGGTATGAAATTGTTATTTTTATGAGTTTTAATCATCTTTAAATGACTCCTCATTTATTTTCATTCATTGTTTTTGGAGTCTTGAGAAATGTAAATGTCACTGTGTGTGTGTGTGTGTCAGTATGAAATGTGCGTGTGTGTGTGTGTGTGTATGTCAGTATGAAATGTGCATGTGTGTGTGTGTATGTCAGTATGAAATGTGCGTGTGTGTGTGTGTATGTCAGTATGAAATGTGCATGTGTGTGTGTGTGTGTGTGTATGTCAGTATGAAATGTGCATGTGTGTGTGTGTGTGTGTGTATGTCAGTATGAAATGTGCATGTGTGTGTGTGTGTGTGTGTATGTCAGTATGAAATGTGCATG
>JAODKM010000105.1:560878-594292 GCA_026780845.1 Petrocephalus sullivani | reverse complement strand
GTTTTATTTCATAAAGTTGATTTCAAAATGGACATGCATTTTGTGTTTTTCAGTTAAATAAAAGGCTATTTTTGCTACATATTTAAACATTGAGGATTTCTTAAAAAAAAATGTCTAAAAGTCTCGTCTCGTCTCGTTCTCGTGAACCCAGTCTCGTGTCTCGTCTCGTCTCGTGGGAAAAGCGTCTCGTCACACCCCTACTGCCTACCTAACAGAATTACTTCAAGTTTACATGCCGCATTATACACTCAGATCACAGAACTCGGGTTTCCTTGTTGTCCCAAATATAAGTAAAGTGACAGTTGGAAGTTAAGCTACAAGGCCCCCATATTGTGGAATGGTCTGTCAGCCTATGTTCGAGATGCCGAATGTCTCAGTCTTTAAATCTGACATATTACTTCAGTTTAGCTTACCCGCAAGCAAACCCATAACACACCGTAACTATGGCTGCTGCTGCTGCTGTACGTGCCATTTTTTATCTGCTATACTTGTCCATTAATGTGTCAGTGCATGTTCTGACCACCCATGCTCTCTGCCTTCCCACATGTCCACGTGGTGCCCGCGGTGGGCATCATCTAAGCTGGAGTCCCGGTTCAGTCCCATGGAGGGGTCATATCATGGATATGACTTATGAACTGTAACATCAGGGGTGCAGCCTTCAATCTGCCACCCTACACAGGCCGGTGTGGAGAACTGACTCATTGGTGGACTTTGGCTTCGCCCTTGACCACAGTTTACACCTTGCTTTTAGCAAGGAAGCTCACTCTTTCTTTTTTTGTAATGTTAGCATGCCCAGGAGAGTTGGGCAGCCAGTTGACCTTTGACCCTGAGAGGTTTTTTTTTTCTCCCTACTTGGTTTCTCTCCTCCGTTACCAGCTGGCTTTCATTCCTTCATTTCTTTGTCTTTCATTTCCCCTGTTTTGCATTATTTTCTCTTAATGTCACACCCATGTGAAGCACCTTGGGGCAAATCTGTCATGAAAGGCGCTATATAAAAATAAACTGAATTGAATTGAATTGTGGTATATCGCAGTGGATACTACTGGTCCTTTAATATATTAGATACCAAACAAAATCACATAGAGCCTTGTTATTGATCAGCAGGGCTCTGACCCGAGTTTTTCGAAACGCCTTTGTTGCGTCTTTGCCATCTGTTTGATTGGCAAAGGTCCATAGTAAATTGTCTCAGCCGATGTCTTTCGACAGGATCAGAATGAAGTACACAGTCACAGGCCTTAGACCTAAAATTGCTATCGACTGGGTGACTAAACCCTCTTTTCATGAGGTTAAAGTTCTCTCAGCAGCGGTGCAGCCTCTCAAAGGAGTAGAAGCACACCCCATTTGAAACCAAAGAGATTTCCTTCACGCCTTAATCATTTGACCAATGCTGATTCATCCCTCGGACAACAATAGCCTATATTGTTTATATCCTCTGCTTGTGTACTCCTATGTGAGATTGAGTTTGTGCTTTGATACATCTGGGAGAGGGGGTGGGGGGGGCATGGAACAATGCGGAATGTGCTTAAAGAAAAACGAAGGGTGCAGCATTTTAGTCTATTCCATGAGTATTTGGATGCTCTCGATAACTGACACACATTGCACATCAATAATAAACTTTACAATTCACTCTTATGCTCTGGGCTTTGAGACCATGTACACAATACAGGCACCGAAACACCGTCTGATTGTCACCGTGGTGGTGAAAGCGCAGGGCAGCATTGTGTTCCTATGTATGTTATGTTAACCTTTGCACAAATGTTCTTCAACTTTTTTTTTTTATTTATTCACATGTCTTTTATGTTATACGCAGGCAAAACTACCCATATTTATTAGTTTCAAACTACTTCAAGCCGTTAACTTTGGTGATTAATCTTAGCAGTCGAGTGACGCACAGGCACTTAAATGCTCGACATCTTCAACACACACTGGTCACAACGTTATTCATGAGACCGATATCGGGAATGATTAATTAAAGAAGGGACTTTTGTCTAGACCCCGGACCAGCTACTTCCCTGTAATTTGATCAATATAATGCAGGGTATATTTTCACTCTGTGATCTTTAATATCATTATCTCGCTTTCCACTGGAACTGGATCTGGTGGCTTGACTTATTGTGCTCCAGTGAGCTTTGGAACACGATATGTAAGCAGAAGCCCTGATTAGAACTGAAATCAAATATTTCACCTGGGCAAAATAGGGTCAGCGAAAGTGCGAATGTGCTTTTTTCAGTATATCATCGGAGTGATAAAGAGGCCAGGGAAATGTAGGTGTCATCTTAATCCCAAACAACTAGGAAGTGAAACAGTGGAAGGCAGAATTTAAACTTTGGCCACCTGGACAAAGGATCATAATGTGCTGCTTTTTTAGGGATTAAACAATCAACTTATTCAACTTAACTCAACTTATTCAACTCAACTTAATCAACATTAATGTATAAAATGCTAGAAAAATTCTTCATAGGCTCAATATATACTGAGCTGGTAGTGACACTAAATGACATAGTTATTAAGTATTTATAAGAGTCTATAACAGCCAAACTGATTAGTATTCCCAAGGTATGTTTGCTAGCATGACTGGATATGCATTTCTGTGTTGAGTCTGATTTGCATAAATATTTGAAAAAGACAATTGAATAAGTCTCGGGGCTGGTAGGATTGCACCGAATGATTTTCTGATAAAAGGGCAAATAGCCAAGGATACTGGCACTGCCATGATAATAAGCATGTAATCAGGCTATTTATCAACAGGTATTGTGAGGCTGAAGCTGCCCAGGGCAAGGGAGGAAGGGAAGAGCCTGTCGTGATGAATGAACAAACAGTGAAATATGGGCTAATATCAAGATAAGTTGTCATTTAGGGGGAGGCTGTCAGCTCCTTCTCTGGACCAGAGGTGATGATGACCTTGGGACACAAATATAAAGATAGAGTAGATAGGAGCCCGTCGAGATTGAAAAAGAGGACAGTCAAACGAGAAGATCAGACTATACTGCCAAGTCATTAAGGGCTTTGAAAACTGAAGATTCTCTCTGAGTTTAGGTGTCACTGGAGTTTAGGTTCCATCATAGAAACCGTACTATAATGATTTATATCCTGCTTTACTGATTCCAATTAATGCTTTGAAATTTAATATTGAATTGATGAATTATTTAATATTGAACCATATCCTTAAGTGGTATGCTTTTCACGTCCTGTGAGTTGTGCATGGGTGTCCGTAGAGATGTCCTCATAGAACGATCTGTCTCACCTTCTACCCCATGGAATTATTCTCAGTCTCACTTGTTCCCTGGAACCTCATAGGCAGGGGTTTGCAGAAGTGGTACGCAAGTAGTTTCTTGTTATAACAGTGCAAATGCGTACTTATTTCCGCAGCTATGACAAGAAATTACCGTGTAATTAGTAAAGTTTATAATGCTCGGTAATGTCATCATAACAGCGCAGATGTGTTTATACGCCTATGTGCGTTTGCACCGTTAAAACAAGAAACTGCCGCGCATTTTACGGTTTATACGGCAAATGCATATTTGCGTACCACTTATGTCAACCCCTGCTTATAGGTGATGGGGTCCCCCACCCAAAACGCGCACAATTTAATTACATTCAAATTCCATTCAAGGTCACTTGCTGAAATACCGCGGTAAGCTGAGTGATTTCACTACTGAGCTCTTAATCGACCCCTAACCCCAATAGCTCCAGTGGCTGGCTGGCTCTGTTTTCTCAATTGTGCTTTGCTTTGGATGAAAGCATCTGCTAAATTAATTCATGTAAAATGTAGATATCTCTTCAGTTCGCAATTGTAAGCTCTTACTCTCGATTATTTGAATTGGCGAACCCATCATGCGTTATAGTTTTATGCTAATGTGACTGTATTGCGAACCTCCGGGCAGGCAATGTGCTTCCTTGTGATGGTCTGGATAATGGACACACTGTGTGAGCATCACTGCTACCTTTGTCAAGAAAAACTGCAGAATTTCTCTCATCTGTGTCAGTCCTCATTCGCCTCCTCGAGTTATCATTGATTTTTGTAGGATTTTGGTATGAGCTTAAATTTGCCAAGGGTATAAATCACAGACACAATATACACAGGAAACAATCTGTGCAACTGAATAAATAATGTAGAATAAAATAGTTGCTACAAACTGTGAAGCCATGTTAAATATTAAATACTTCTGGAGCAGGAATAATTAGCGGGTCGAGAGGTTTGTAAAACAGATTTTTCGTGTTCGCACATTCATCAGATTGTTTAACTGAATTGAGTAAAAACACACATGGCCAAGGCACAAAGGGTTTATGTGTCAGAACATCGACAACAACATAAGGGCGAAATAGCATCGGCCGTGTCAGGAGGTGGGTGGTGACGCTCATAGCCGAGAGGTGTCACTGAATATGCAGTCGGCCGGATGGCCATGTTAGAGGTATGATTCTGATATTCCTCCAGTGCCCACCCTAGGTGCCTGACGGACAGCCGTCTGCGAAATGGCTATGACATGGCTATTTCTGCCCCAGCTGCTGTGTGAATGACCCTCCCCTCCTTCCTGCCCCCCCCCCCAAGAACAAACCCGTGGCCCTTCAGGGTCATTTATTGAGAAGTCGCTCTCACTGAACTGAGTCCGTTTCGGGCTGTTAGAACTAAAGCTCTTTGCCTGTCATCCCAGACTTTCAGTGTTTGTCAGACTGTAAGGCTTCTTTTCTAGGAGAGATTCCTGAGCATCTCGCCCTTTTCCAAATGGCGTAATGAATATGCTGTTCCGCAGAGGCTTTACTGAAACAAACACACTTCCTGGGGTTGCAAACAGTCAAGCCTGTTTTAAGCATAGCAGCTTGATTTCCGGTGAGTGTTTAATCTCATAGATCCAATCTTTCAGGAGTGGTGTGAGATTGTAACATCTAGGAATGTTTTTCCATCAACTGCATAAACTGACTGTAGCTAAGTCAATATTTTAGTGTTGTACGTGAGACCTTTATTAATTAATTCATACAAGTATAAATGGAGCTTGTGGAATAATTCTCTGCAAAGTGTACTGTGTCTTCAGGAGGGTATGTGTGAGTTAATATCTGCCTTTTGCATCTCTCAGAAATGGCTGAAGATTAGACAGGTGTCGATTAAATACTTTAGAGCGGGATGGATGGATAGATGGATGTAATGATGTGATGATATAATGTCATGTTAGACCCTCTCATGATTCTAATTGCATCTTGTTGATATACATAATCTGTCCCTTTAACGGTACCATCACCACACTCTAATCACCATCAATCAATCAGTCAGATTTACGCAGAGACAAATGTGTGCACAGCATATCGAGCTGCTATAAAACTGGGTTTAATGTCTGTTCTCAAAGAAGAAAAAAATCCAGTAGTGGGAAATTTGAAGATAACTCTGGAAAGGTCAAAAATCACAAATGTGTGAACGACAGCAACAGAGGATCAACAATCTTGGTCAGGTGATCTCGCTGCTGAAGGCGGGGCAGTAACGGAGGCAACTCTGATACTCTAACTCACTAATACGGAACACTGTTTCTCCTACTTATGAACTCAAAAACCTCTCCACTACCTGCATTTTTTTTCATTTCAGAATAATTAATTTGTACTAACTGAAACTACATCAAAGAGCTTTCAGTACCTTTTCCATAAAACATTTCAGCTTTACAGTACACAGAAAAAAAATAAGTTATCTTAAGAGAACATTGTTCACGTTGACAAAAGCTAGACGTTAAGTTAATTTTGCCAATTGAATTCCCTCAGGCCCAGCTGGAAGAGGCGCTGAAAATACTGTTGTTTTTTTGTTCAGCTTTAAAAAAATTCTGTTCTATGCGATCAAAAGGCACCAGAGGCAAGAGTTTCGCCCTAAAATTTCTTAAGCTACCAGAGAGTTAGCAACTAATTAGGAGGGAGTCATAATATGCGTATTCAGAAACTGCTACCTTCATGTACCTTCTTATTGCTTCAATTTTAAATGCTAATTTTCATGCGGTGTTTTTATATTTACCATTTTCCATTTGTCATATAAAGTATCCACTCCACAGAGTATTGAGAAGTGTAACATTTCATAAAAAACACTTTATAAATAAACATTTTTTTCATTTGTGTTCTTATTGACATATCAATCTATTTATTATTCATTAAATCCCACCTTCTATCTTTTCTTCCCCATGGCCTCTGATTTGTTCAGACCCCAGCCAATCAGCTTTGCTCCCCTGAGCAAGAAGCCAATGGCAGACAGAGATTACATGAGTGTGAAGTTCTTCTTCAGAATTCTGCCACGGCCTCTTGCGCGCATTCACTGGCCCCACGGAGGGACATGCCGTCCTGTCAGGCGTGTTGTCACATGTCACTCAGATGCTGACTGCAAAACCAGCCTCTATTCTTTCCCGGACAGGGACTCTGCCAGCATGAAATATCAAAAAGAAAATGGAAAATGTCAGGTGCCCATTCCGTAAGGCATGATTAGGGTTGCCATGTTGGTCATGGTTAAGGGTGTCATCTAAAATATACTGTAGGAAGCCTAGCACAAAGGCAGCAAAAGTAGGCAACCCTTGATTGTAGTAAGGATGGGATAGCAAGCTGACAAGTGTTTACGTATCTGGTGAGGACTCGAAACCTGTATTTGCCTATATCCTGTGATACTTAAACCTGGATAGTTAACCTGAATTTCTATGGCAAAACATCTACCAGCATAAATCTCTTTAACTGTAAACTGAAAAGCCAATAGAAGTATGTGTTATTTAAGGGCAATGCTGTCAAAATGAAGAGCAAACACACACACTGATTATGGTCCCATTTCTCTGATGTATAGGGGAATTTGTCTGGATTATACCCGGTGTCTGAGCCAGCATATTTCAGAGTACTGCTGCTCAAAGCCCGTCTGAGACAAGCTACACCCCAACCCCACAAGTACCTCTAGGTCCAAAAGCCTCTCAGTACTATGTAGGGTGGAGGCATGATACACCAGTCCCATGATGCATCACAGCTATAGTTTGGCACATGAGAACATACATCGTCACAATACCTGTGAACCCGTTTACGCCTTTTTCAGCCAGCTGCGGCCCTGCGTGCTGCCAGGAGAGCCGAAGCGATGTTAGGGTGTGCGCTAATCCTGCTTTTCAGGTACCTGTGTGCTTCTGTCAATACCAGCATCCAGGCTTGATTTATGTAAACCGTGGAGTCCCTGGATGCCCCATTGCTGATTGGCCCCTGTTACTTTCTCTACCTTCTCAGCTTATGCCTCTTTGGAACAGAAATGGGGTTTTAATTAAACTGCTGAATGAATGTGCTCCTCCTGCAGGTCCAGAGCTAGATTTACTTATTTTCTGGGGGAAAATGAGTGAAAAAATTTGTGACTTTTTTGTTACCCCATTAAGGGTTTACAGCAAAGAATAATGCAAAAAATGCAAAGCACATCTGCCTTGAAGAATAGGGTCAGGGCATTATAGTGTCTATAATTCCTTCAAGATGTTTTAACTGGAAATCCTTGAAGGGGCCTGTTCTTTGCAAAGGTTTGTCTGAAAAAATCCTGGAAAACAGAGGAATAACTGATGGTCTGAAGGTTTGAAGACAAAGAAAAATGTATCTCCTTAATTTGAGTGTTTTTATCGGAGGATAAGGATTTGTTTCCCATCCTTATTAAAATAATCGAAAGAACTGTAATGCCCAAGGGGAAAAGGGATCATGTGTTAACAAGCAGAGTTCTAATATGGTAACAACTGACAAGAACTCCCCATTAGTGACCCGTCATGACCAAAGCCTTGGTATTTTTATACATATTTTTCTTATTTCTTTCAGTAGATAGTAGGAGGCTTTAATAGTTCCCTTGGAGAAGGATGGTTGTGCTTGTTAAATGTGTGTCTCAGGGAAAGTCTCGGGGGAGATCATTCCAGCTTCCTGCGAGCTACAGAAAAACCCCATCACGGGACGTCAAAACATTGGGGTGGGGGGGGGGGCAAAGGAGAGAGGGAAGGGGTGCTGCAGACAGGCAGCACGGGATCCGCAAGGCTGTGGATCTGGGCGAGGAACTCGAGAAAACACTCACCACAGCCATCCGTTCCTACACCGCAAGGGCTCTCTGTGGCACACCTGTGTGGGGGTGGGGCGAGCCCGGAACGTGATTGGCTGTGCTGTCCCCCGCCGACCCCCCCCCACCACCATCAGTAATGGAGTGCTGGCAGTGGAGCTCACACTCGCCGAAGTTTCCAGGTGATGAAATGATTAGGCCGCGTGCTTCGGCCTTCCGCGCCATCGATAACGCAGCGTGCCATACAGATAAACGCAGCGAGTGGCCACACTGTGGTCCGATCCCATGCCACGTGCTCAAAAACACATAGCAGGAGCGGCCATCTCTGCCCATTACCTGTGCCATCAACTCCCACAACGCTACATGCTAAAACTTAGCTCCTGTAGGGGTTTACACAGAGGCGGGGCTACAGGCACGCTGGCCCCAGATGATTGGCATTGGAAGTACCCCTTCCACTCTCACTCAAATCATTGGTTAATAATGATGTTGGCCCCTCTATATGAATTATAAGCTGTCTTATGCCTGGCATTTTGAACAGCAGTGACTTTTTCAGACGAATAATAATAATAATAACGTTTGATTGGAGCAAAGGATTGTAGCGGTGTATTGCTGTAATGCGATCCCGATGTCATTGCTGCTCTGGTTTAATTAATTCCTCCTCCTAGTCATGGTTTATGTTTATATCCCTATAGACCAAGTAGCTTACCTGCCCCGGGGGAAATAATGCAGTTTACTATCCCCCCTAATCTAACGCCATACGTTATGATCTGTGGACACTACTTTAACAGCTAGTGGTGTGTCTTTCATCTCAGGGTTTTTTTGTTTCATGTTATTTTCTTTTGCATTTGTGTTGATTCTGCATCATCCTACCCTCAGTGCAGGTATAATAAAGATGAACATGAGAGTTTAAGTGAGAAAAGGCCACAAATCCCCCATATTAGACCACAAGTCACAGCACGTTGTCCGAAGATTTCCTGCTGTCCTTGGGGAAATCAGACAAAGCTTTACTGCTTCTTGTGTGACCTGTGATTCACTCGAGGTGTGAAACCTCTGCTCTGAAAAAGCCATTAATGCTACCAGTAATTCCCTTACATTTGTAATATTCAACAGTATAAATTGACCAAACCAAAAATGCTTATTGAAATAAATGCTTGAAGTAAATGCTTATTGGCTTCACCATTACATGAACGTAAACTGAGTGGCCAGTTAAGTAGGTACCCCACATAGTACAAGTAGGAGCCCCTTTTCAACTTGAATCCTTGACTTGTTTGTTCACAGAAGCCTTTCTACACACCACTGTTGTACTGAGCTGTTATTTTTGCACTTCCTGTTAGCTTTAATGAGTTTTGCCATTCTCCTCTGACCTATTTCATTAACAAGGTGTTTTCAGCCACTGAAAAGCCCCTGACTGCTTTGTTCACCACATCGTTCTCTGTACACTCTAAACATCCTGTTTTGTGGAAATCTCAGAAATCCCGGTGGCCGTCTCTGAGATGCTGGAACCACCACGTCCAAAATCAACAATCCCACCATGATTAAAATGACTTAGATCAGCATGGCAGCCATGCAAATGCTCAGCTGAACAGTAGGTGAACCTTTTGACCATGTCTGCATGCTTTATATCAAAATCAAATTGAATTTAAATTTAAATCAGCTATAGCCACGATTTGCCATTTGGAGGCGTGGACTGATTGCGCTGATGAGCAGGTGTACCTAAGAAAATGGCAGACGTTTGTTTTTTAAAGCCTAGTTGGTTGTGAACCCCCGCTCTGATCTCCGTCCACGGCGAGATGCTCTGAATCATTTCCCGCACAGAAGCGCTGCCAGCATGTGATGTTTCCACACCATCCGCAGCTCCGGTCGATATTCTGTAGCCGGGGCCCACCTGAGTGATGGGAATCCGAAAGAGTCACACCTGGCCGGCGCGATTTCAGCGGCAGATCAAACCACAAATAATACCAAAGATGAAAAAAGATGGAAAGATCAGTCACAATCACCAGGACACCACACCATACGGGTCTATTGTGGCTTCTCTGATATGGTGGCGATGATTTTGTTCACCCAGTGTCGGGGCTTTAGACACAACACGCCGTTGAGTTTCATCTCCTTGGCAGCATTTCTTTGTTTGTAGAATAAGCTTTTTTCTCTTCTATCTGGGGATGGTTTCACGCACTGACCCTGCTCGTCATTTTAGCGCGGATAATGTCATGTAGATCTGCACATATGATCCTATCGAGACCCAGCTCTGATTCGTATACGCAAGCCTGTTCTAGCAGTTCTCAGTAGTCTCCTAACCGTTCAAATTAATTAACACTGCATGGCTACCTCCAGGGCTCAATGTGGGTGACCATGGATCAACTCATTTTAATTCCCTCAGTAGTGGATCCATTTAGAATTTGTCTTAAAGATTGCTTGACATGAAAGTAAGATACCTTAGCAGGATAAGCCCACGCATCCTAGGAATGTCCTAATTCAGGCGACCGGGCAGAATTAAGGTTTGGATGTAAATAATCTTGCTTTGGTTATTGCTTTGGTTGTATGAATCAGTGCAATACAGGACAAGCAGCAGAGCAAACAAAGAAGTAGGAGTGAACAACAATTAAGCAAAAACTGGTGACACAATAAGGTTATGCAAATTACCATAAATGTAGTAAAGTATATATAAAGTGCAAAAATGGAATACTGACAACAGTGTCCAATACAGATCACCATAAACAGGTAATCCTGGGTTGTGTGCCAGACAGATTGTCCTACTCTTACAAGTACAGTACCAGTCAAAAGATTGGACACACCTACTTATATAAAGGTTTATTTGTACTATGCATTTTTCATTAAAGACATCAAAACTATAAAATAACGTTTTAACCAAAAAAAAAACACAAAATAATACGTTGTTGGGGGGAGGGGTCAGCTCTGTGGGTTGGGATTCAGAAGGTTGCCAGTTCATATCCCTGGGTCAGCCCTTGAGCAAGGCCATTAACCCCAATTGCTCCAGAGACTGGCTGACCCTACTGTCTCCTCTACACCAATTTCATGAGGCGGCCTCCTGGGATGCTTTTCCAGCCGTCCTGGAGGAGGTCCCACATATATGCTGAGCTCCCATTGGCCGCTTTTCCAGCTGTCCTGGAGGAGGTCCTGCATATGCTGAGCTCTCATTGGCCGCTTCTTCAGCTGTCCTCATTGGCCTCTTGTCCTTTACTCTCTGGCCAAACTCCTCCAAAACTATTTCTATAATGTTTAGGTCAGGTGGCCAGGTCATGTGATGCAGTACTGTCATTTTCCTTTGCAGGTGATTGTCCAACTTTAACTGGCACTGTATATACTTATGGTTAAGGTTAGGGCTGCGCAGGGGTTAAGGTTGTCATTCTTAGGGTTTTTTCCATAGAAATGAATGGACATTCCCCACATATATATGAATATAAACGTGCGCGTGTGTTTGTGTGTGTGTGTGTGTGTGTGTGTGTGTGCGCGCGCGTCTGTGAACAAATAGGCCTGCAGTTCCTTCACTGATGTTTGTAAATACCCGCAAATGCTCAAAATGCACAAAAAGGCATCAGCGAGATGGGGAGAGTCTGCCTTTTATTAAAGTATACAAATATCACAGGCGAAAAGTAAGCTCATGGCATGGCTCTTTCCTGAAGGAAAGTCATTATATCTCTTTTATTTGTTTGTTTTCAATATTCATATTAAATTAGCATCGGTTTCACATTAGCTCGCCAGGGGAAGGAAAAGAAAATCAGCATTTTGTCTCATCTCAGCCGTTTACATTTATAAAATATTTGGTTTAGGAAAATGCATTTGAGTGGTACAAAAGCAAACGAAATGACGCGATCTGGAGGACAGAGCGATTCACCCAGAACAGGGACCCAGATAAGTCATTAAGTGTTAAAGAGATTGTAATATTGAATATGTTACACCCTTGCAAGATAGGGTGCCTGGTTATGGTCAAGATTACCATTAATGGGCCGATGTTGTTTGGGGAAATAGGTAATTTTGCATTGTGGCATTCAGTGATGTCTGAGCACTGAATGATAATAGATATATGAGCCTGTAGTTCCCGTACCACCATGACTCGACCTACCAATCCACCTCCGCTTTACATTTCCTCTGATGATGGACCGTCCCGGTGATTTATGGGATGGCCGCTCTGGCCTCTAGTACCAGCTGGCTCGAAAAGAAAATATAAACCCTTCAGCTGGCAAGCTCCACCTTGGCCACGTCAGTGAATGCGGCTAGCGATGGAGTCAGGAGAGATTAGGAGCTCGGAGCTGACTGCTGGCCTTCCTGATCAGCTGACTCAAAGGAGATGTTGGCTGAGGTGCCTGTGACCCCTGCAAGAACACGGTGTCAGTGTCTCGCACGTGCCTAGCTTTCTGCTAGCACTCCCCCACACTCACAGGCCGGGCCTGACCAAACGATCTGACAAGAAAAGAAAAAGAACAGAAAAAGCAGAAGGTGGTTATTCAAAATAATGCGAAATATGAGAAAAGGCATCCGACTTTTTCCACAGGATTAGCATGCATCGATGAGAGTATATAATTTGTCAGAGGAGATTCAAGACCTTAACGGATCGCCGTGATTAAAGCCTCTCTCCGTCCTCTGTGTTTGTCACAAGCTGGCAGCGCGTGGCCCAGTGACCTGCATGAAAGAGCCCCCTGACAGAAGAAGGTGTTCATTTCAGTGGAGGGGAAGTAAATACACTCATAGCAGGGGGTAGGTCAGGGAAAGTGACAGGGCGGTGGCGTAGGGGGCCATGTTGTAAGGGTGACACGTACTCTGGTGTTTTTCTGAGCTGGATTAAGCTACAGGGAACGTGCAGAGAGACAGAAGCTCGGTTCCTGGAAGAGCATCTGATAGCGCTTTCTGAGAAAGGCAGGCCTTCTGGTTATTTTCAGGAAATTATTGGGGGAGTTTCGCCTTAATGCGGTTCATGTCACGGCTTGTGAATATTGATGAAAGTTTGAAATTGGAATTACACATTTCCCACGTGACAGGGGGATATGTGAGGGGAAGAGCTTTAACCAAACAGCGAGTGGGAGCGTAATGAAGGGACAATAATTCCAGCCTCAGTTCAAAGAAATCACATGGGAATGAAATGTGGGAATTGGGCATCGGAAAGGCCTGTCGGGGGTGCATTACGCTGCTGCATTATGGAGGGATATATGCTTTGGAGCCCACACAGGGGAGGGTTAGTTGTTTTTTCCCACCCCCTCTTCAGTGTTGTACCTATTTGTGTCCCCCAAAACCCCCAAATCTCAGGGGCCCCGCGTAAATGCATAGTCTGAGTGGTGGTAAACACTGCTGCTGAATCCACAAAATTATGGAAGATCCCTAAATGGCAATTTCCCATTCAGAACACAGGACATTGGTAAAAAAAATATATATATTAATAATATATAATATGACAATATAATGTTATTATAATGTTAATTATTATATTATATTATATTAATAATTAAAATTGCCTGGTCCTCTCGATCCGAGACACAAGGGCTGCAATTCGTATGTTCAGGTCTAAATGTATTATTAAGTCTAAAGTTTAAGCCACCACCTGCCGCTGAGGGTGGCAGTGATGTGTAATTCGGAGCATTTGAGGGTTTTTCAAGCTCCGCCCCCCAGCCATGAATACCCAAAGCTAGTCACTTCAGCGCTGACGCTTCGCGACGGATCCCGCGTGAATGATGCTGAGGGTCATTACTGTTTACATGCAGCCAGCATCCAAGGTGAGGAAATCTCAGGAACTGAAGAGAGAGCCAAAGTATTAGACTGGAGAGAAGTATTAGGGCACGTGTAGTGGGGACATCTTATTAATAGGCAATTAGGGTTAGTGGTTCTGTGATACGATTTACTAGCCTAGTGGTATTTATGTCTTTAATATGTAATACCACCTTAATGACATTTGATAGGCATTTCTAAAACAATGGTGATGGGGATGCGTATTTGTATGTAGAGTAAGCACTATCCTTCTTTTTGATGTCTGTAATTGCCTTCAGCTGACATTATTGTTGGGCAAGTTTGTTGCCAGCTAATGTCACTTTAATGTTTGCAGCACATTCCCCGTATCCTCTAATGCAGCGTTCCTCAAACCGGTCCCCAGGGACATCCAGACAGTTGGGAGCTGGGAGGGAGCACGTGGGCTGTCTGGGCTCCCAAGGACTAGGTTGAGAAAGGCTGCAGTGCTAAAAGATGTGCACCTTCACATTTCTCGCGCCAATGCTATTTTTTATAGCCACAAAATGAGCCCAACCATTTCCCTCATAGCCACAATCTGGCTTAAGTGGCGTAAATTTATTGAGTCCCCCAATACCTTTGAATATTCCCTTTAGGGTACCTAGCAATGCATAAATAAGACACTTTTTTTTTCAAGATCATTACCTAATTTACACACCATCTAAGTCACCGTTGCAGTAGATTTCCTTAAGAATGGCTCAGTGTGCGTAAGATTGCTTTTTCAATTGAATTTGGCCTGTTTTTGTCAAGTGACCTTCGTTATGGCATCGGCTCAGAGCCCTTAGCGGAGATTTAAAGGACAAGAGCTTCAAAGGTCGGCAGAGCGGCGGCTTTAGAGTAGCGGGAATGAGAACGAGGGACAGAACGGCGTCCCCTGACGGCGGAGAGGAAACAAGAATCCCGCCGGTTTTGAGGGGATGGGGGTTAGGGTCTGGCTGCACATGCTCAGATGCTGCTGGCCCCCAGCGCAAAGAGAGCACCCAGGCATGGAGGAGAGGAAAGAAACCGCGTCACAAATCACTGTGCCGGGGTGATTTATAATTTATGTCTGAATTATATACACACTTCCTCTGAACCAAACACTGTAGGCCTTGGGGACAGAGAAAACAGCAAGACACGTCTTCAAAACTTTTTTTTTTCCTCCATCGTTTTATTTTTGGTCTGATTGGCAGGCCCAGCTAAACGGGGCGGGCCTGAGCTCGCTGTTTCCACGGTAACCAGCCCGTCTCTGAACTGCGGAGTTTCGGAGTACGTCCCCCTGCTGCCTGCGTGCCTGTGCTGGGATTAATCAAAAGTACATAAATAAATGGGGTGAATTTGGGCCCTTTGGTGATGGTGGGGATCAGGGGAGATTCCAGGTGGAAGGCATCAGAGGGGACGAAATTCATACCGAGAAGCCAACCTTAGCATTAACCAATGATATGCTTTGGATCAGTGAGTGATGGGGAGGGGGCACTTCACGGGCCAATCAGCTTTCAGTGGGAGCCAGTGCCCCTGTGGCTCCTCCCCTGTATATGCCCCTGATGAGGATAGTGCTTGATGGGACTGACACACTGCTGAAAAGCAATGGGGGTGCTGATGAGAGGGGATGAGGGGATCGTGGACCTGGGTAAGCAGGAGAAGCTGACTCTGGTCTACTGGACCACCTCCTGCCTCCTGCGAGCCTCTCTTCCTTGTTTTTTTCACGATCATGGCATGATCGACATAGACGCATCCCCGTCAGTGTTTCCCTGATGCCACCAGGGTGACCTTTTCAGACCAGCCATTCATCAGGGGCACGTGTGGCCTTAGGATGTCTTCCCCCCGTGTCAGTGGCATGTGACCTTTTATTTTATGCAGGGAACATCCCTTCCTGGAGCATCCCGAAGCTCGTCATCAAGTGACAGGCTGGTTTTGACATCCAGGTGGATGTTCCGGTGTAACAGCCTGAAAGTTATTTAAGAAGCCCTTCCAGTCGACATCAGTGTCCGCACAGCGTGAGGGAACAGGGAAATTCAAGCTGTAACACGGGGAACAAACACAAGGGTATGCGGCTGTGCCCGTGTCCGCCAGCAGCCCTGCGGATCCTGCGACACTGCGGAGATGACCTGTGTCGATGCTCTTGCTGGGCACATATATCACGCTCATCAAGAAAATACGAGAAAGATAGATAAGTAAGTGTAAATGACAAGCCTGTGGTCACGCCCAAGGACATGGTCACGGTCATGCAGTGGTACACATATGGGCAGGACCACCCAGTGCTCACTTGCAGTGTGTGCGTGTGGGGGGGGGAGGCAGTGGTTCATTTAGCCCCTCTAGGATGCTTTGGCTGTGTGAGATCCCCAGGCAAACTTATTAGTCTAACAAGCTGCTCCTGCTCTCTTCATGGGCCTGTGGGAGACAAAGGTGGAAGAGGAGAGGCAGGATGGGGGCCAAGCGGGGACCCGGTAGCCCATAAAGCACTGGGAGAGAGCCAGGCGGGGACCCGGTAGCCCATAAAGCACTGGGAGAGAGCCATGGCGGGAGAGATGGGAGAGATCGGTGTCAGCAGGTGTGGCCTCGCTGGCGCTTACGATTGACAGTCCCCAAATGCCTCCCCCCGGAGCAGACCCACGTGCCTCTCCCGGTCAAAGGCAGATGCGGATACTTACGACTCCCATGCAGATAGCGGGACTGACAGCATCCCCCCGGAGCAGACCCACGTGCCTCTCCTGGTCAAAGGTGGGTGTGGCTGCTTTAAACGTCACGCTGGCTTTATGAAACACCCCACATGGGGTTGCGCTGTCCGCCTGATGATCTCTCATCACACTCTCATCACATTCCCCACCTTGGCTCCACGTCCAGGTACGAGGGGGGGTCCCCCTCAGTGTATAATTCAGGCTGTCGTTCCCCCAGACTGGTGGAGAGAGAGAGCCGGAATGTGTGTGAGCCAAGTGTACAGGATGTAATTCCTCTTACATTACAGCTGTCTCTGTAGTAACTACTGTTAGAGAACATTCACGCTGCAGTTATTTCAGCCGTGTATTCAATTCTCCATCCATCCATTACTTCTTATGTGGTAGAGTCATGGTGAACCGGGGCCCGTCTCAGGCAGCATAGAGCCTGATGCAGCATACAGCATGAGGCAGTATAGCACTGGAGGTAGCATAGAGCCTGAGGCAGGATAGCGCTAAAGGCAGCATAGAGCCTGAGGCAGGATAGTGCTTAAGGCAGCATAGAGCATGAGGCAGGATAGCTCTTAAGGCAGCATAGAGCATGAGGCAACATAGCGCTTAAGGCAGCATAGAGCATGAGGCAGCATAGAACCTGAGGCAGCATAGAGCCTGAGGCAGGATAGCGCTTAAGGCAGCATAGAGCCTGAGGCAGGATAGCTCTTAAGGCAGCATAGAGCATGAGGCAACATAGCGCTTAAGGCAGCATAGAACATGAGGCAGCATAGAACCTGAGGCAGCATAGAGCCTGAGGCAGGATAGCGCTAAAGGCAGCATAGAGCCTGAGGCAGGATAGTGCTTAAGGCAACATAGAGCCTGAGGCAGGATAGCTCTTAAGGCAGCATAGAGCATGAGGCAACATAGCGCTTAAGGCAGCATAGAGCATGAGGCAGCATAGAACCTGAGGCAGCATAGAGCCTGAGGCAGGATAGCGCTTAAGGCAGCATAGAGCATGAGGCAACATAGAGTATAAGGCAGACGGACACCTTATGCGTTGACACACCTAGACACACACACATGCACTGTAGATAATATAGAGATACCAGGTCACCCAAATTCATGTTTGTACTGTTGTAAGAATCCAGAGTGTTTTGGAGGGAACACAAAGCAACTAACACAGAGCCAGGAGCAGGACTGGTGTGAGGCCCCGCTGCTGTCTGAGGAGCTGCCATGCTGCCCTCTATCTGCTCACATGTGCATAGCACACTGTGATACAGCCCAGCCATTCTGACATCGCCCTCAGTACATCAGAACCCCACCGCTGGGGATCTCAGACTTGTGCAGGCTAACAGGCCATGTGGATGCAGACCTGGGTTTGGTCCGGCATAGTCGGGTCCTGGGGTGGCCTCAGTGGGCAACTACCGAAAACATCTTTTGCACGTTATTATTTTAATTTCATCGAAGGAAGTCCCTAGGCTCCTGTGCTGGATGGACCCGATTAAAATCCAGGCCGGGGAGGGAGGCTGGCACAGCTGCCCGTCAGTATTTAATCAGTATGAGCTACGGGGGGTGTGTGTGTGTGGGGGGTGTTCTGACAGAAACTCACCTTTGCCGCAAAAGCCCGAGGAATAACATTGCACGGGGTGGGGTGGGGGAGGGTTGCCTAGTGCAGATCCAGAGGCCATGACATTTCGGGGGAGATGTAACCGGCGTGGTAAAAGGTGCAAAGATGGCAGAGTGCCGAAATAAACAAAGAGGGTGGAGGCGGAGAAGCGAGCGGGCCACTGGAGCCGAGCAAGAACAGGGCCACAATTAAACCGTGATGAGTAGGTTTTAGCAAGCGCTAATTAGCAGCAGTGATGAGCAAGAGCAATCAATAAAGTGGATGAAAGTGGGAGACCTTTTATACTATGTGTTAGTGTATTTTATATATATATATTTGATTATACATTCTAATTGTATGGCTGTGTGTTATAATTAATGATGTCCTATATTTTACTGTACTCCAGTGAACCATTGTTTTCCAAAAAGGAAGAAAATCATCTTCTCAGATGAAGGATGTGGGGTCCTGCTGCACACCTTACAGATGGGTTAAGGTGACGTGCTATTGGCTGGCCGTTAAAAGGGCGGGGGCCACCTCTGTCGCGTCGTTCCAAGCTCTGTTTACTGAGGCCTGCCTGCTTGTGCAGGTGTCTTTCTTTGGGGGGTTTGAGCACGTCTTCTGTGTCGCGTAGCGTGTTTCTGGCCGCGTGTCGTCGGGGATCGCCCTCGGAGCCGAGGTGCATGATGGGAGCCAGGGAGGTGCAGTAACAGGGCTAAAACACGACCCCAAGTGAGGTCTCCTCTCATAGGTGCCAGAGCCACCGCAGCCTGTGTGAAATCCTCAGTGCGCGTCATTAAAGAGTGGGGTCGGCTCCCTTTCTGTCCCACAGGGGTTCCGCTGGGGCCAGGGTAGACATGGGGTAATGGGATTCGGGAGCCTCGGCACAGGATGCGCTATTATCCCAGGAAGATAGGCAGACAGTTTGTGATTTAAGCCCGGCTGCTGTTTGCTTTCATTATGTCATATGCTGGAGGTTCTTCAGTCCCCCCCCCAGCTACCTGCCCCCAACCCCCACACACATTGTCTCACTTTACAGAGTTCCTTCACCGTTTACACCCTGACTGCAATATACAGATTAGCAGAAACCTGTGCTGCAAAACAGCTCTGCCGCATCCGCAAGGAATTATGGGAAATGTCTGGAGGTTACTAGCACTGGACTTTATTTTCCTGTGGTCATATTTTGTCATGTTTAAAACCGTTCACCAGCTGGGTCCCTCTATAGAAAAAAACACCTGCAGTTGCAAGAGAGTCAAACTGAAACTAGAGGAAAACGGCTGGTTTGGAGATAGACATATATATATATATATATATATTCACTATACATAAATAGTTAGCAATGTTGCATGCTAACACTCAATGAGACAGTAATATACCTAATATATGCTCACTTTTTTTTCTTCCCCAGAAACACAGTTCTGACTCTTTGCAAACACAGCTGTTACCAGATACTCCCTATCCCAGTCCCAAACAGCGGAAAGGGGATATAAAGCTACGGGTCACCCCTTAATTAATTATTTGGGGTTAAGAGGATTTGCGGTGTTTTGTGCTGTAAAACAGCTGGCTGCAAAGTGACACTTCTAATAGAGGCATGAACCTCCTCTAGTTGATGACTTGGCTCAGAATGTAACTAGATCTACATTAAACTAGATGGGCTCTTTTTTAAGGATGGCACCTCTGTGTTTGTCATAAATAATAGAAACAGATCTAGCCTTTTCCACTCTGTGTAGGAAACATTAGCCCGGTGCAGCGACAGCCTGTTTTATCAGCTGCCTCTGCAAATAGGGGTCAGGACACAAGGATGGAGGGGTCATGGGGTCAGAGGTGTCATGGGGACGGAGGTGTCACAGTGACGGAGGTGACACAATGACGGAGCTGTCGCACTGACGGAAATACCCCCCGTGAGCGGAAGTGAGACACGTGCTTGCTTGTATGAGCAGCTAATTTGTATAAGTGCCCCAAAATCCAATGCCATGTGCTACTGTTCTTCATCAGCGAATTTGGCTTTGGGGTGAAATGGAAGTGCATTTGGGAGGGCCAGGCTATCTGTTTCGCTCCCAATTAGCATGATTGAAGAGCATCTAATCTGCGAATAGCTAGCTAACTCACCACGGATGCCCACTAATCCCTGGCCCCATGCCCCCCCCCCTCCCCAGACGTGCCGTGTGGTTTTATCCCAACACTGATAGGACGCATTAGCACCAAACCATGCAGCTGTTAGCGATTCAGCGATTCTGTCTCATCGTCCAGCTAGGCAGACGACAGGTGGAAGGATTTGCGGGTCAGTCTGCCCATTCAAAGGACGCCTCGCTAGCCCGGCCCAGTGGGCGCCATGAGTGACATCACACTCCCCGTCGTCCGTTTCTAATAACCACATCTAATTATGTTCCCATCATCTGGAGCAAATCCCCAGGGGTCATAACGGGGTTTAAGGCCAGCTCTCCCCACCCAATCTATCACAACTCCATGCATGTAACTGGAGGATATATGTGTCCATGTGCAGCTTAATTCAAACCCACAACCGCAGAGGTGTGAGGTGACGGCGCCCCCTAGTGATCGGTATTGACTTTTACCGTCGGTTAAATAGCGGGCACAGGCCGAGCTGTCACTCATAGCTAAATTGCACAAGCCGGAGTGCAGTGTGTGGAGCTTATTAGCGAGCGTGCGGTGACAGAAAGTGGAAAGGCGTCGTTCTTATTCGACTGCAGATGGCGGCAGGGAGTGACACCTCAGCTAGTATGGGAAAAGTTTTCATACATGATGAATCAGGATTCTGTTACACACCTAGGCCTAAGTTTCAATCTGGCATCGACAATTTCCTAAGTCGGCAACGCCTCAGAAAATGCCAGCAAGATCTGCCCCGGATTCAATCTGACCAATTAACACTGACATTTATCGGGAAATACATGCTTTTTTTAAGCCTGATACCCGCGGATCAGACCCCAAACCTCATGTCGCTTCCTTAGAGTTGGCGCCAGGTGACCACAGCAGCCTGTCAGGAAGGGGGGGTGCAGTGTGACGTGGGGCAGATAGGAGGGTCTTGAGGGTGCATTTGTCTTCTGGTGGGGGTCTAAACTGTAGCGGCGATGGCGCAGCATGCCAGCGCAGCACGTGGATGTGCGTGTGTGTATGTATGCGCGTATGTTTGCTTGGGGCTGAGCCTCATACCGACTGTGAGCTCTCAGCCTGGGGTCGCCCCGTCAGAGGTAGGGGGCGTCCTACCTTTACACCGGCAACAGCAGTTACTGCTGGCTTCAGCAAAAATCATCATTTAATGGAAGACTGTTGTGTGAAGGAGCACACTGGTTTCTAGCTGTACGACATCACGGATCCTTGGTGTTACTGTCTACCTGCACTGGCCTGGCCTATTCTTGTCATGGGCCCAGGGGCTGTTTGAGTAGTGGGTCAAAGATCTCCCATATGAACATCATAAATAAATAAACAGGTTGAAGGGGGATGCTGCAGGGAGCTCTTGAGGGTCTCTGGGTCTTATTATTGCTGCAGTTATACATTTAGGTTTTGCTCGGGACAGCATGGACATCTCCTGTCATCACTGGCTCATCCTTCACACGTCTTCACATGCCTCCTCTTCCCGGTCACCATCTCCCATTTCTTAAAGACGCAGCGACCCTGCATTGATCCATAGCTTCTCAGGCATGGCGCGTGACACATAATTCAGCAATTGCTCGAGGGCCATCATGCCAATAAAGGCACCTCGGAGGAGCATGGAGCTCTGGGGATTCCATTTGTCACCTCCTGTCACATGATCTGAACCCATGTGGCTCTCTGTGGTTCATTCCAGATCACCCTCTGACGTTCATAGTCAACAAAAGGTCACTGCCAGTCAACTTTCTTGTCTGTTCCATTTGTCCCGTCTTTTACTCCTGCTCCATAAGATAATGCCCTGCCCTGGTCTCTGATGTCTCCCCAGATCTGATTAGGCACCTGTCTCCGAGCAACAGCATCTCATTTACACACTGGCCTCCGGGGCGTTCCTGAGGCTTTTTGCGACTCGTTAAGTCCACATAAAATGGGAACCTTGGCTCCAGAACAGTCATGTCTGGCTCTGCCGTGACAGTGCATCTATCCCAGAGGGCCCAGAGTGTTGCTGATGTGGTGTTTCCCTCCTGTACCCATCTATAAGGGCATTAAGTCGAACATCGGAGATGAAGACCTTCTTCCTCTAAAACAGAGGTTGCCAATCTTATCCACAAAGGGCCAGTGTGTATGCAGGTTTTTGAGATAACCTTTAGGTCAAGCCTAGGAGTGAGCGAAAACCCACATGAACAACTACTCTTTCTGGACAAGATTTCCCACCCCTGCTCTAAAACATTCACCAGTTTAAGCCTTTTATTGCCACATATACATACAGTAATACAATGGAATCTACGTGTATGCCTCCTGAAATACATGAGCAAAGTACAGCAATAAATAACAATAAACAACAAAAAAATAGCCCAATTTTAGGCAAAGAGATGTTTTGGAAGTATACGATTTGGGTAATGAAAGGTCAGAAATTCAATTGTAGCAACATTTGTGCCTAATTACCTGTAGGGGAAGATGTCCCTTGTAGTCATGGTCTGAGAACTTAAGGTTTGATACTATCTGTAAGTGAAATCTGTCCCTTGATCTGGTTGTCCAAGCACTCATGGTTGGATACCATTCTGTTCATCGATGTCATAGTCCAAAGGCTTATATTTCGATACCATTTGTAGGTAAAATGTGGTGATGTGGTGGTCCGGGCACTTAAGGTTCCATACTGCCATCAGTCTGGTGGTCCAAGTACTATTGAGTTACCGACTGTAGGTCAAATCTGTCCTTTGATATCATGGTCCGAGGACTTATGATTTTATATTATCTGTTGGTAGAATCTGCTCTTCAATGTTGTGGTCCAAGAACTTTCAGTTTGATACCATCTTTAGGTGAAATCTGTCCCTCAACCACGTAGTATGAGAGATTATGGTTCGATACCGTCTATAAAATCTGTCCCTCCACCTCGTAGTCTGAGAGCATATGGTTTGATACCGTCTGTTGGTAGAATCTGCCTTTAAATCTCGTGGTCCAAGCACTTTTGGTTTGATACCGTCTGTTGGTAAAATCCGTTCCTCAATCTCCTGGTCTGAGAGCTTATGGTTTGATACCATCTCTTGGTAGAATCTGTCCTTTGATCTTGTGGTCCTGGCCCTTCTGGCTTGATACTGTCTGTTAGTAAAATATGTCCCTCGATCTTGTCGTCCGAGAGCTCATAGTTCGATACCGTCTACTGGTAAAATCTGTCCCTGGACCTCATGGTCTGAGAGCTTATAGTTTGAGACCGTCTGTTGGTAAAATCTGTCCCTGGACCTCATGGTCCGAGAGCTTATAGTTTGATACCGTCTGTTGGTAGAATCTGCCCTTCGATCTTGTGTTCTGAGCCATTAAGGCTCTCCGCCAGTACAGGGTAATGCACACTGCATTTTCGCTACGTCCTGCACTCTGTTCTCTCTAAGCCCTAGTCTGCTGCACCCTGCAGCTGTTTCCTGATCTTTCTCCTGCTATCCCTCCAATTTTTCTGAACCTGTTTGTAGTTCTGCTTGTTTGTTACAACTGGGATAAATAGCCTAGATACGTAGTGACTTGTACAAGCATTTCTTCCGGACCACTCATTCATCAGCGCCAGATAAGATTATCTTGGCCCGGTCTTTCTAGAATGCTGGATTAGGGAGCCTGTTAATTGGTGAGGATTGTTAGAAGCACTGCTGGGCAGATGCAGCGCGGCTGTGTTTGAAATCATGTCTCCCTGCCTGCTTGCTAGATTCAAGTCTGCAATCCATTGTGGCTAATCTATTTAAAGTGTGCGGAAGCTTCTATGCTACCATGCACTCCACTCACCCCGCAAGCAAATTTCTTTTGTACAATTATAGGCTTAATTTCTTTAACTACATCCTTACTGCACCCCTCCTCCCTCGCTCTCTCTGTCAGTCATTCTTCTCTTTCTGTTTGTTATTGACATGTCCTATGGTGCTTATCTCAACAGTCTTAGGGGTTTTTGAGCCATTCAGAATAACAAATGGCAGGCCTTACCTTGAATACAATGCACTGTACGAGGCCTATTGTATGAAGTGAACCAGCTAATGTGTCTTCAGTCAAGCAGTAAAAAAACAGAGCAGTTAATTACAATATTATAAATGTATTACTCAAGCAATATGAATAAATTACTTTTAAACAGCAAAGAAGAACTGATATGAAGTTAATATTTTAAATGGCAAGTACCTCGTGGTTTTTTTAGAAGTGGGTTTCTATGGAGGTGAAATTATTTTTATTTCAATTTTTTGTTGGTGGATTGTTTAAGACGTTGAACTCTGAACCTTGTCTCTATGGTCAGGTAAGCTGTTGGTTTTTACGTTGCCATGTAATCATAATGTCTTGTCAGTGTGTTTAGGTTTATTCGCACTTGCTTGCAAATCATTAGCTAGGTAAGTCGTATGTGACCATGGAAGTGATGTCATAACTTGTCTGATTTTATGATTGGTCCAAATCTAATGTTCATGTGTCTCTTGTGCTGGACGGACGATGCTTGGTGTTTGTGGGGACTTGTACTGTAGGCCTTTAGTTAGGTGAGTGGATACATTTTGGGCTAAGCTGCTGTCTTTGTTGGACCTAGTGGTCTCAGTCACCTTATCATTCAGAAGCCAATGTGTAGTGATATGAGGTTGACAGATAATTGTTGCTGACTAGGGATAGAGGTTTGGTGGCAATTTCAGGGCAGAGGTGGTCAGGTTAGTTAGGGTTAGGGTTAGTTTTAATTCCTGGTGGGCCCATTTGCATAGTGGTGGTGTAATGATTAGCGAGGCGACTGTGTAGTCAAAAGGCTGCCGGTTTGTGTCCTATACCCACAAGTACCACTGAGGTACCCTGAGCAAGATACCACCTCCAAGCACTGCTCCCTGGGCACTGAGTTAGCTGCCCACTGCTGTGTCACAGAGTCACATGGGTTGAATGCAGAGGACACATTTCGTTGTTCTGTGCTGTGGTGTGGTGTGTCAGCAATGACAATTAATCACACTTCACTCCACTTCACATGCAACCTACCCACAGGTGACAAGTATGGCCATTTTCTCCTGCCAACATTTTAGCATTCTCGCTTTGACATTTTATTATTTTCTTTCTGCTGACCCCAAGCTGTCCTCTGGTCCTACCCCAAATGATGATTGAGGAGATTTGAAATTGACTGCCAGGGCTCATTCTCTCCCTTTTCACTCTCTTGGTCCTATTTGTGTCTTCAAATGAGAGAGAGATGGCAATGCCTAACCCCCCCCACCACCACCCCCAGGGGAGGTCATGCAACGAATCGGGGGGGGGGTTGTCAAAGGCTCTTGGGAAGAAATCAAGCGTGAGAGAAAGTGTAAAGAAAGCACAGTCAAAGAAAGAAGGAAAAAGAATTCTGGCACCCCCTACCCTCTTGTAAACACATTTTCTGCGGCTGAGGCTCCTCATGAACAGTGTGGACGAGGAGTGCAGTCGATGTGTGCTCACCCGATGGCCTGCTATCGACCCCACGCCCAGAAAATCAATGCCCTCTGCCCACATTCCCAGCCTTTGGTACCTCTCCAAGTGCCTTGGCTTCTCCACCGTTCTCCTTCCAGCGCTTTAAACCTCTTCATGCTTTGTTTGCTTCCGGATTTGTGTTACTTTTGTTTTCACAGACTAGTGTTTCCGGGGGTGGGGGTGGTCATTCCTCCTGGGTCACAGGGGTGTATACAGGAGTGGGGTCAGCGGAGCCCCAGCTGAAAGCTGAAAACGGATTGGCCCCTGGCATTCAAAACACATCATTGGCTACTGATAAGTTTGACCTGTCTGTATGAATTATGGCCCCATCCTAAAAGAAGTCCTAGAATCACCCCTTCTGGGTCAAGCCTCTGCCCATGTGTTTGCATGCAGGGATCCATCGTGAAAGGAACTGTAAAATCAAACATGGCCCGCTGCTCTGGGCTGGTCTAACTGCTGAGGCATTAGATATTTCGGGTAAAGGGATGCAGTGTTTGGTTTTCTCCGGTGCAAAGGCTGCATCTAATGGAGTGAAGCTGGGAATGAATCACGATGGCTGAGTACAGACCATATCTCTGTACTTGTCTGAAAACCCAGGTGTCTGCCAGACATCCTAGGTCCTGCCCTAACTTTTTTCAAACATGGTTCATGAAAAACTGTAAGCAAGATATTTACATTTATCTTTATTTAGCAAAAGCTTTTGTCCGAGTGAGGCAAATAGTGCATTATACATTATTATACAAATTCATAAAGAGCCAGAAGACATCAGCATGAAACAAACTATGAATGATCCTAGAAAATAACATCTATGAATGATCTATAGAAGTAAAATTATACACGATTATACAGACACAAAACAAATAATAAGGAGTGACTCAAGCTGTGCATATTTGCTGAAATTGAAAACATAATAAAATTGCAAACAAAATAATGAAGTTTTACTTTTCTGAGCAAAACAGCTGAAGCTGTAACCAAAGAATTTTGTTTCGGGGGTTGTGCATCTCAATAACGCATTTTTACGTAATTTGTTATCCATTTGGAGACAACAAGGCCAGGGGCGATTCTAGGATTCTAGGCAAGAGGGGCAATGATTCATACAGAGGGGCAAACTTATCATTAGCCAATGATATTTTTCCATTCGGTGAGTGATAGTGGAGGTGGCATTCCAGGGAACAATCAGCTAAGTGCTAAGGTCCACAAAGTGTCATATGCAGCCTACGATAGGGGCGGGGTTCTCTCGACATTTTCCACTCACCTTGAGAAACACTCAGCAGAGGATGAAATGGAGATGCTGTGGAGTTCATCTCGACGACTCCAGAGCCACCTGCTCTCATTACAATAAAGCAAAGCAGCAGGAGCCATTTTCTTTTAATTATAAATTTGGTATGAGACTCTCGGACTCATAATGCGTCTCAAACAAAGCTAAGTAGGCAAGGCAGCCTCAGTCACTGTGGGTGTGTGTTTCGCCCAGATGTGAATCCAGTTTTGTGTTTTTATTTTTATTATTCCCAGATCCGCTGGAGGTTTTCAAATGTCAGGGATGCTTAGAAAGTGATTAGGCAAACACTTAAATAATGTGTTTTCTGGAAAATTCATTTGGGTCACGCTTTTCCCGTTTGGGATTCTGCATCTTGCGGCGCGTGCTCCGGCTCGAAGGCCGCAACTCGGAAATCAGAAGGACGTGTTTCTTGCTATCTGTATTATCACTGCAGCACTGCAGCATTTTGAAGATATATTAGATGGATATTAAAATAATGGATACACGATGGATATACAAATATGCCAAATAGCAGTGTTGATAAACGAGTCCTTATAAGGGCAGCTGTGATTCTGATGGAGGCAGGCCTGCATTATGGGTCCTTATAAGGGTGGCTGTGATTCTGAAAAAGGCCAGCCTGCATTTCGGGTCCGTATAAGGGCAGCTGTGATTCTAGTAGAGGCCGGCCTGCATTACAAGTCCTTATAAGGGAGGGGCTATGATTCTGACAGAGGCTGGCTTGCATTATGAGTCCTTATAAGGGCAGCTGTGATTCTGACAGAGGCATGCCTGCTCTGTGCCTGCTGTGTAGGAGTGGGATACAGCAGCAGCAGTCTAGTAGCAGGTCCCGTCTTTTCTCATCAGCTTCAAGCCTCTGTTTTAGCTTGTGGAGTGTCACCTTCCACGAGTCGCATGCTCATAGCCTCTGCCTCCTGTTTACGCACACATCCGTCTCTTTTTCCATCAGTGCTCGTCTCGTCGGGGCTGTGGTGAGCACGAGGTAGGCCACTCTGTAAACATGCCTTAGCGGCAGGCTCGCAGGGTGATATGGTCAGAGATTTGCTCACACGGTGAGCATAATTATTTTGGGATAATGGAGGATCCAGGTAAGCCAGACCATAGGTCTCTGCCTTTCGGAAGCATCTGTCAACACAAGCCGGTAATATTTCATTTGCTTTATTGCCTTGCAGTCCTTTGCCTGCCTTCTGTTATATTTATCAAATGACAGAAAAGACATAAAATAACAATTTTGCGAAGCGACTGAACTGTACAAAAGCCTAATTCAGCAAGCTTGCTTAATATAACATTTCTGTTTCCCCATTAGCTATGTTTTACAGTATTATTAATGCCATAAAACCCAGCTCACCATTGGAAATGTCCTTTTAATGCGGGGTGTATCCAGTTTGCTTACTATCATAAATAGGCTTGTTGATTATGACATCCAGCTGACCACTCAGAACATTCCCTCATTTAGATGTAATGACAGGGATGCCCCACAGGGTAATATGCTACATTTTTATGGGCAGAGAAATGAAAAAAATGAAAAAGTGATTTGTCTGGTGAAAAATAAGAAAAGCACATCATTGTTATGTTAAGCGGCACAGGCAATATAATTCTTTTATTTTGTCTGATGAGATTTTTGGGAGTCCGGGGCACTGCCAGTGCGGGGACTTCAGACTCCCCAGTGCCCCTCGGGGTTGGCCTGATAATGAGTACACGTTGGCACACTGTGAAGGAATTTGTGGACCTGGGCCCGTGAATTCCACAGAGGTTCAGGTCAAGGTTAAGCAGTTTGGGACAGGGACTTGTTACTGCATCCAGGACCAGTCTAGCCCTTTTCAGACCCTTAAGCAAAATTTGATTAACCTAGTTGTCATTTGTCATTTTCCTATCCTGACAGGCTGTTCAGATTGGGGTGCCCCCTAGGGGTCGCTGGGCCTTAAGCAGCCTCTTAGTTCACTTATGCCTCAGGCTGGCCCTGATTACATCCAAAGGCAATGTGCTCAACCAAATTTGCCTCTATAAGAATAATCAAGTGTGTAAAATGGTCAAATCTAAAGCCAATGATAAGTCAGGAATTTCGTGCTGGTGCCCCTTTTGTTGACGTTAAACTACGGTCCGTGCGGCGACTGATCGAGGAATTGGGTGATTATCATGCAGCTGCAACGGATGACGCAGGAAATGCGCTCTGCACCTGCAGGCAGGTAACCTGAGAACTTATAGATACATTCACCAATGCCATTCAGATCACAACCCAATATCAGCTGGTCCCTCAAAGTTCCTCATACCCACATTAATCTTCTGAAATGAAGTGTTTTTGTCTAAGAGCGGAATCCATAGTAGGAACCTCATTTATGAGAAACACGGGCATATGACTCTTACCCTGAGGTATTTGGAAGTTATTTTCATGAAGACAGTCATGTGATTTTGTGATTTATACATAGAATGACACTTAGAGTTATTTGCACAGCTTTCTGTGTGTACATTAGTCATGTCTGCCTTCAATTTCCAGGCCTTATAAATAATGATCAAACATTCTGCCTTTGTGTTTCTGTTCATATGTTAAAAAACCAGACTGATGGCCATTTTAATCCTTTCAATATCTTTTGAGATTTTCACTGCACTGCATTAGTCTGTAGCATGATACCTTATACCCAGATTGTTTAACTTTTGACATACATAGTTGTGTAATGATGGATCTTTTTCTTACTCCATTGTCTCTTCCAGCAGCATTATTAGTTGATTCTTGTCATTCTTATGTGACCCAAGCACCCCATAAACGTGCCCAAAACCATCAGTAATTTTCACACTCGTATTTTCTCATCTTTCTGCCTTAAATTTTCACAATTAATTTTCAGGCACCCGAAGAGGATGCTTATTTTTCCAAAATTAAACCGCATCAGATTCGTACACGACACCGATAAAACATATGATCCGAGGCAGGTTACTAACTCTGTCTCACGCAGTTCTGTAACGCCAGACCTCAGCATTAAACGGTGGCTGGTGCTGCACTGGATGTTTCTCTTCAAACCCTCTGGCTAAATATAAATATTTTTAATGCATCTTTTATGTATGATTATGCAGTTTTAATGAGGGAACTCTCCACAAACAGGAAGGCCTCATATCTCCAGCTCATGAAATTCGACGGGATCTTCTATACATTAAAAATTTAATGAGCGCTCGATTTCAGATGTTTGTTGGAAGGGTTTTACCCCCCCCACCCTCCCCACACAAAGTGGAAATCTTGCTCAATCAGTGTTTCTATCGTGTCAGCAGATTCAATATTCGGCTCCTTGGATGCTTTAAGTTTTTTTTTTTTTTTTTTTTATTACTTTTAGTATTTCTTTAAAGGGGATATTTTGGGATCGGATGCTGTAGAAATATTCAGATGCTTTTGAAAGATTAATAAGCAAATGCATGGAGAACATCGAGCCCTGTTCAATATTTGTATAATTCCCTTACTGATCTCTTTACATATACACATTTATCACCGTATAATCCAGCAGAGTCTTACCGTAACCTGCCACAGCCGCCTCTCTCCTCGGCTGTGCTTTAACGAGTTTCTGCTCTGCTCACTTACCACCATGGGAAGCGTCCACTGTCCTCAGTTCTCCCCACCTCTCCGGAGGAGTCATTACCATAACTCGAATTTCAGAAACTCTCGGTGTTTACAGCCCAGAGCAGGAAGGTTAGTTATGTGAGGACTTTGAGATTTCTGGATAGCGTTTACATCACCACACCACAAGCAATCATTGCGTGATTAGGGGTCTGCCCCATTTCCCCCTCCATTTGTCACAATTCTGGGGTTGGTACAGTCTGACCGGCATGCCAGTCTATCACAGGGCACACGTATATGATCGTTTGCTATGGCCAATTTAGCACCAATTAGCCAAACTGCATGCCGTTGCACTCTGGGAAGACACTCGTGTGTCACAAAAGGTGAAGATTTGGGTGCAGACTGCAAGGACGAGTCCCTACCAATAATGTGGGCGTCCCATGTGTGTTTAGGGGGGCAGGAGGTTCAGGGCTGAATTGGTCCCTACTAATGTTGAAAGCAAACCTGCAGCCTCATGCCAAACCTTGGAGGTATGAGGCTCATTTACTATAATCCAAACCCCCAATAGCACCATCCTTATCAAATGCTACCCAATGAAATGCCCTCGTCTTGCGTAGCACAAACATTTGTGTATTGTGGACTGCATTTTCCTGTGAATACTGCTCCAGGTATTAGACGGTTCAATCCGTCCATTGATCGGTTCCATTAACCACCTATCCAGGTGTGATGCAGTCTGTCCCAGGAAGCCTACAGAGGCAAACATTGGGCCATGCCCTGCTCTAACACAGAAGGCGTGCACTCTCACGCTCACATACCGAGAGGAGATCACCGATTTGCCAGAAGCCACGCCCAGCATACTCGGGCAGAGAGTGTATATTACTGAATGGGATACCGGAGTTTCTTCCACATCTGGCGATCAGACAAGGCTAAGAGGCAGTGCCAGTGCCAGTGCCTGGGCCCCACAGCCCCCAAGCCGGGTTCAAGTGCCTCCCACCCACTGGAGCTCAGAGAGGGAGAGTCGTGTCCTCCACCTCCCCACTGTCCTTTTTTCCATCTGTTAAAAAGACCATCCTACACAGCTCATTACGCTCTCTCTGGCACCCGTTACACTTTAACCCCCCGGCCCCCCACCTGAGGCACCAGGAAGTCAACAGTCCGCCCCGCAGTAACCGGATCAAACACATGGGGGCGTGTGATAAGTATATATGCCCTTTTTTCACTTTTTCTGTCTGGTTCCATTAAGAACATCCAGATGAAGACCTATTGCATTGGCTTTATCGTTTGTTTGGGTCCGCTCTGCAAAATCACGGAATTGAAACAGACCAAAAATCAGAAATGTGCCTATAACCCAGGCGAGGTATGTGAAATATTTATGAAAATGCTGCAGATAAAAAAGAGTTCTTTTCCTCTATGCTGCATCCATGTAAATGGAAAATCATGCAATAGAGAAAATGCTAGTTCTCCGAAACTGGTACCTGCACACAATATAACACATGTAAATTTCTCTTATCCATGTCACATTGATTTAGCATCTCATGTTATTTTAAAAATGGCTAACAATAGGTAGAGCCATAAGATAATTAGTATTTGTGCAGTATTATTTACTTTCATTTTTATTTTTGTCATTACTCTGTCTTTCTGAGACATTCTGACACTTTTGCATGCGTATTATGTATTATGTATTATTATGTATTATGGTTTATATTTAAAACCTTCTTTTTATAAGTAAAAAACACAATCTTGATTTTCAATCCAACAGGTAAAAACAGTTAAATTGATATTTGGGATTTTGTCAGACTCTGTTACTCTGGCTCCTGTCTGAGGTCCCCAAGGCTTAAAGCACCTTTCATCACTGTTTACTGCTGCAGCTCAAACCGGCACATATAGTAATTTAATCATTTTAAATCCGGCGTAAATGAATTCCCCAGCCCTGGGAGTCTGGTGTAATGCCAAGCGCACACACACACAATGTGTTCCTTTTACAAAGCTGCCATTTCTATGATAAGAGGAGCTGCAGAAGGCTGGACAGCTCAGGGCCACGAGAGTCGCAAACCTGTGGGTTTTACAGAATAATTTAATAGACACCTAATAGATGCTGACGGCAGTGGGGTGGGGGCAGACTCACTACCCAAGTCATTTATGGAATAAGGCAATTAAGAGCTGGGGTTGGTGAAATACCCAGAAGCCTCTGCTCTCCTGGAGTATCAGGACTGTGTACCCTTGTCATACAATGCCTTCTGGACCACAGAATATTATTGATGGGATTAGAGTTTGCGGGAAAGTCATTGATTACTCAGCTGAGACCAGTTAGAGTGTCGGCGAGACACTTCGATGTAAGAATGTGTTCAGTAACCAAAGAAATGCCCGAATGAACACTTTTGAGATGGAAGACAAATGTATCATTTACAATAACGATTCGCTTTCTGTGATCATTTAACGAAATTCAAAAACATTGGTACGCAGTAGTCCCACACCCTAACCCTAACCCTCCTTCATCACCTGTAAGTGGAATGTTACATTTCTTTTACAATGAATTATCACCACCAGCATGTCGTATTATGTGTTCATGAGTACTTTTTTTCTGTGCGGGTGTTACTTTTGGTACATGATTACATTAAGTAGTAAAGCAACGTAAATACTGTGGATTTGTTAGTGTTTATGGTATTGAACTTATCAATCTCATTCGTGAGAAATGCATTTTTATATTTATGTTCGATATATTTTACCGGACGTGTCAGGATTCCTTGACATGTACACTTGCATCGATCGGCATTGCTACCCTGAGGCGCTCTCTCGATCTTCTACATCGTGTCAGCGGCCTCATGAGCCCCCGGGTGCTTTACATTCTTATACGAGTGAGCTATGGGGCAGGTCCTTTTCCGAATTCTGCCGCAGGGCAGGGAATGTGGCCAGCAGGATTGGCCCGGCGTCGGCGATCGGAACTTTCCACGCATCCCCGATCCAACTCAGGTGGCCCCTTGACGGCTTGTGGTCAAGATGGTCAGAACAGGTTACCCGGCCCCCTCCGGAAAAAAAGACGTCAGTGGGATGGGGTGGGCTTCCTGGTTTAAGCACAGAGTCAGTCCCACCTGTACCCCCCCCCCC